>NWBR01000867.1:0-10706 GCA_002914575.1 Entamoeba moshkovskii
AAAAGTAAATATAAAAGATTTGGTTGAACTAACAAAAGAAATGTATTATTTGTTTAAATGTTGTAAAATAATAGACAATATTAAATCTCTTCTTTCAATTAAAGAAAGAGTATTATCATTTTGTTGAAATGATTGGAAAATATCTTCAACAATAACCTTATCGATCATTTGAATATTAGTGGAAGAACAAATTAAATCCCATAAAAATCTTAACACAACTTTTCCAACCCAATTAGTTTTAATATTACCAATTCTTTCAATCAATTTACCATCACCAACAAGGCTATGAATTACTTGTAAAATATTATTAATAGTTGTTGATCTTGTTGCGACAGAAAGTAAAGATTGAACAATAAACATTAATGAGTGATGATAGCCAATAATTGACATTATTGAATGAGAAGGAGTAATTATTGGGTATTCAGGTGAAACAAGAAGAATAGCAGAAATAGAGGAATGAATGTATTGAAGAATAATAAAATCAGAACGACTTGAATTAATCGAAAGTATTTTTTCATAAATTGAATATAAATCCTCAGAATTAAATTGAGGTAAACACGCAACTAATATTCTTATATATTTCAAAGGTTCTTTAAAGAATTTTGATTTGATTGTATTTAAAGTATCTTTTGTTATTGTTTGGAAAGAATGATTTTGTAAATAATGTTTTGTATGTTCAATGTGGACTGTCATGGGATTATCCAAAGCGAATGTAAAATAATAAAATGGTTGAAGAATACATGAAAGCATTAAATCAGTTTCGTCTGCTTCAAATAATTTTTGAATGAAAACATCTCTTAAATAATTAGAAATAGGCAAGGTTGATTGAAGAGAAACGAGTGATTGTAATGCTTGCTTTTCACAATTAACAGGAGGTGTTTGATTTCCCCATAAATCGTCATGAAGAATTTTATTGAAATCAGTATCAAATAAGATGTGGTTTTTAGCGATTGATGGGGTGAATTTGTTTAAGAATTCAACATGAAGAAAAGAAAGAATGTCATGTGGTTGTTTCTTCGTTATATACAACATCAATTGACCATTATAACTTTTGGTTCTTGATAAATCTCTTAAAAATGGGAGTTGTTTTTCAAAGAATTTTTGAATCAGCCAGAAGTCATCAATAGTTTGAATTGTTATATATTTTGATGATGGTTTTTTTGTTGGTAGATAATCACTTAAAATATCAAACAGTTCAAAGTAATCTTTTGGTAATTCAACACCTAATATTCTTTCAAGATATCTTTTATTTCTGATGTTTAGACAGCTGTATGAAATTGCTTCGATTAAAGAAGAAGGTAATTGTTCAAATATGTCAAATAAGGATTGAAAAAAACATTCGGATAATTCTTGTTGCGAAGAAAGTAAACAAAGAGTGGATTGCATCCCTTCAAATTCTTTAAGAATTGGTGTCATTGAAGGTGTTTCCCCGTGAAGTGCCCTTGAAATGTCAGGGCGAATTTCCTTTAATCCATTTTCGGCTTCAATAACTTTTACTAAGGGGGCCGAACATCTTGCGACCATAACAGCGTCTTCAACCGTCAAATCGACGACCTTTTTGACATATTCTTTTGTGATAGAATTATCAATTTCAATAAGTCCTTGGATGATTGAAGCAAAATACAATGGAATAACAATTTGTCCTCTTAACTTTTGTAGGATGTTATCTCCTTTAACCCCATCCAAAAGAACTTCAAAACATATTGAATAACAATGCATCAAATCTCGTATTTTTGTTAGCCATTTAATTATTTCGTCACTGGAAGGATTATCAGCAACTGCAAATATGATTGCGTCGATTAATTTCTGACCAGTCAACCCTTCATTTTTCAACTTCATTGCACACATCTGAATGTTGTGGGTCTCCAAATAATCGTCAACAAATGAAGGAGTATATTTTATTAATGTGTTGAAAAGTTCTTTCGAAATATCGATCAATTGTAATAATGTTAAGAAATGGTCACTCATTCTTGTTCCTCTCTTCAACATAAAATGGATTTCCTCCATGAAGGTCGTCATTTGAGAAATATCTGTGTTGCTTTGTAATGATTCGATTGACAATACATTTAGGGATGGTAATAAAGCGAAGTGTGGAATAAAATGTGGTTTCAGCGATATTTTAGAATGATTGATTGTATCATCTTCTATTCCTTTCAACAATTCTTGGTAAACGACACTGAAGTCATTTGGAATGTAATCTTCTTCGTTGTCAATTCCAAACACCCCCTTCGAAGGTCTATTTGGTTTTCCAAACTTCATACCTGAAATGATCAACGGAATGGCGCACCTTGTCACAACGGCGGTTTCGGTATGTTTCAAGGCATCATTGGCAACCAATTTCATGACGGATGAAATCATTGAGGCAACTTCGGGCCAAACGTCTTTGCAAAAATCAGAAACTTCAAAATCCCTAACTGCGTCCGCTTCAAGACACAAACTGTCATATAATGGATGTTCTGTCGGAATATGAAAAGGCAGCCCAAAGCGAACAATCTCCCTTATGGCCAAATGAATTGGAAGGGTATGCTCATCAATAAATAGTTTAAGTAAAGAAAATACTTCTTTTGTCGGTTGAACTCTTCTTAGTAGCACCGCCAATGCGGAGAATGAGGCCGAAGATAATGAAATGACTGGATTATCAATCCCATCACTTCTTGCATTTATCATTGTCATTTCTTTTGCCAGTGCCTCGATTGGAAGATTGTATTTGAATGGAATCGCACACTCCGGCCTGTGAATCGTTAACAAGGCTCGAATGATTTCAAGGATATAACTGAAACTTTTGTTCACAACATCAGAAGGTATTGTTGTTGAAGGAGTTCGACATAAATACCTAACTGAACGAACAAACGCATGCAAACCCGATATTTGAATTGAGGGTTGTAGTCTATCGAATGATTGGTTAAGAATATAAGGGACAAAGGATAAGATATTTGATAATAAAGGAATTTCATATTTCGTTAAGGGATTTGGTAATCTTGGAACACAAGTACCACTTAAGAAATGTTTGTTGTTGCACGGAATTGAATTTTGTTTAATTACGTAGGAAATGGCAATTAATTGGGATACCCTTTGAATTCCAGTGGTTGTGAGAGTGGTTGCCGAATATTTAGCCAAAGCAGGGGCGGAAGGAAGGGAATATAAGTATTCAATTGTTGGAGTTAGTATTTTAGAAGCCTGTTTTGCGGAAGTCTCACGGATTATCGGATTAGTATCGGAAAGAAAACAATTAAACAGTCTTAGAACTAAAGTGGCATAAGACAGCGAACGATTTGGTTTTATTAAAGGAATTAAATCAAACAAAGATTTCAAGGGAAGGGAAGATAAACATTGAATAAAAGTTTGTTTAACGATTGGGGGTTGTTTTGGATGAAAAGATAACAAATGTTTGGTGAAAGGGATCAAATAGTTGTTCCTTGTTGGGCCAAGTTGAATTAAAGAAATAAGGATTTTTGTTGTTGCAATTAATACGCCTTGGATTTGTCTTGATCCTTCTAAATTAAAATAATTTTGAATTGTTTTTAAATTAACACCAAATTCTCTCGTTAAACCAAATAACCACATCCTTTCCCTTCCTGTTTTTCCAGAACTTATCAGTGACGAATAATATATTAGATATTCTCTTTTATCTTTAATCATTTTAATTTCTTTGTCCACTTTGACACAAAATTGGTTATATAAAATTTGATTTGAATTCATTAGTAAATCAACTCGATTCTCAACAATCATCGACATCACTCTCAAACACGAATTATTTAATGGAATTGAGTTGTTGGTAACGAATACCCCATAGATTTTGTTTATTAGAATAAGTAACATCCAGTCATACTCCCTTTTATTATTTTTCAACACACTTTCAAGATATTCAATCAATAGATCAACAGAACTCGTTATTGTTATTGTGTTGGAACAGCAAAATCCAATCCAACACGCGGTGTGAAATATTAAATAAAAATTGAGTGTGCATAATGATAACTTGTCAGTGTCTTCTTTAGCCATTTCCTTCATGAATTGTAATACGCCGTCAACATCTAGTCTTTCATATATTTGCATTGTCCCAACCAATTTAGAAAATTTCTCATGATTTTGCGCAATAAATAATAGCCCCTCACAATACTCTTTATTTAATATAAAAGACAAGTGTGGATCAACCAATGTCAAGGGATCGACAATTGGTAGCAGAATAGATAATGTATTTGTGTATCTCATATTGCCATATCTTGAAATGGTCATAAAATATTGTACCTTTGCATTTCTTTCGATTGAATTTCTACAAAAACTCATTGCGTCGAACGAAGCATTAATCATTAAGTCACTCATCCCCTCGATGCTTGCAGTGAGTTTGTATAACTTTTTCAATGACCCACTGAACACTTGAAGTAAGTTCTCAGAATTTTCAGGTGTTTTTTGGAATAAATCAATAATTTTAGACCACAAAGTGATAATCCCTTCATCTTTTTCATGTCGAGGAGTGTATTTCAGAAGGAGTAACAATTCCTTCAAAGAAATGGTTGCCATCTTGCATTTGGCCGATTCAATATTTGAAACAATAGAAATTAAAACGCCAATGAAATAATTTCTTAACCACAATAGTCTTGCTTTCTTATCTTTTAAGGAATCGACCTGTGACTTTTTAGACAAGGTCTGAATGAAATAAGAAACAATTGAATTGACATTTGAAGAGATTGGCAATGTGTTTTGGTTGTCTGCGAATAATAATATTCCAGTTAATATTTTGCTTGATCGTTGAAAATCAAATGCCATCATGCTATTTTTTGAGTTACAATAGAATTAGGGATGTAACAAACTGATATCTAACCCTCTCGCATTGTTTTTGTAGGGTATCCGAAGTAAGTTTGCTGTCGACATTTTGCATTGAGAAAGAGTGGGTGTATAAGAAAATGGAATTTTCAGTTTCACGAGAAATTCTTTTTTCCTTTTTAAATGAAAATATCAAAAATTCGAAAGAAAAGCAAAAAGAAATTCATTTACAAATGTCATGCACCCCTCATCCTATTCGCTTGAAACATCCAATGTCGATATTATCTTTGGTACTTCTAGCTCATTTGATGATTTTTTATTCATCCACACAATGTACTGTTTTTTTATTTCATTGAATTCCTCAACTGCGCAAACCATCTTTAGTTCGCTCAATTGCTTTTGTTGGGGCAAAGCAGAAATGATGCTTTGTAACATTTCAATTCGTGTTTGCAGTGCTCTATGGACATTCAAGTCCTGGTCTTTTGGATCGTAAAGCTCTGTTTCTCTTTTCTTGTATTCATCGATGTCAAATTGGGTTAGTTTGGAGAGAACCAAATGGCTTTGTTTAATAAACAATGAGCGATATAAAATAATGTGGAAGAATGCAGTCCTTATGAGGTCAGACCAATGGAAAAAGAAATAAGAAAATCTTTTGTGAACCAAATAATCCAGAAGTAAAACGTCTCGCGATGTTTTTACAAAGTATGGCAGTGTTTCATAAACCAGCCCAAGCAATTTCAATAATGATTCCAGATGTTCTGCTGAAATGGCCATGTCAATGACTTGAATGAAGTCGTGGACATTAAATGTGTCTTCGAACAAATTGGTTATGCCCCTGTTTATGTCTATGTAATATCTAAACACAAGTTCAATCATTGTTGCCATTCTTGTCAGTTGTTTTGTATCAAACATGTTTGTGTTTGTTTTAACAATGAATAACAATACATTGATGTCGGAAATATCTTTTTGTTTGATGATTGATTTAAAACAATCGGACAATGCCCTAGTCTCTTTGGCGCCAACGAACTTCCTCATCATTTCACCCATTGTTTCGAAAATCCATTTTTTATAAAGGAAATATTCACTGCTCCTAATGATCTTTTCAAAGGGCACATTTGCTTCTCTGAGTGAATCAATCCAATTTGGAATGAAATGAACCATGAACATAAACTGATTTGGATACAACAAAATCAATGGAACGATTGGTTGGAGTTTTCCTTGTCTTAAAACCGTTGTTGTTGGTATAAAATCTAATAGGAAATGGCAATTGTAGTGGGCAATCGTGTTGCCATCATCCACAGAACTACGGGTAATTTCGTCAATAACTTCCAACAATTCTTTGTCAACAACACACAACGATGAAATTATCTTTGCGACAGTCACTTCAATTCCTTTTGGAAGTTTTGGTTTTAATTTCGATGAGTACTTAAAATAAACGTCTTGGCCTGATTGTAGCGTGATTGTGCCAAACTCTTCTTCTCCGAGAATCACTTTAAACAATTTCCCGAATAATTGACTGATAAGCAAATACGTTTCTCTACAACTCACAACATAACTTTGATATATCGATAACAAAAATTCATTGTTATCCTTCTTCAAAATCACTGCCGCCATTTCATGGAACGAAGACCTTCTGATTAATAGCCATCAAGTAAAAAAATAAACAAACAGAGAAACGCATTGTTTCAATATGTTTAGTACTGACAACATTGTTGAATTCAATTGGCCATAATTGCAAATATACAACAAATGTGCCCAAAACTCAAACAACACATCATACGTTTTTCTATCATCCAATTTGATTGGTTCAATTTGAAACTTCTCCAACGCGTCTTTGATTTTCTCAACGTTTGCCTAACGAAAACTAAATAATAATTCATTCAAAACTAAAAACAAACCATAACAAGCTGGGGATAACAAGGGGAGGTCGCAACCACCCCAGAGCACATAAGCTTCTCAAAATGTCTGTTGAAGAAATTTAAGTCAAAGACGAGTTGATTCGATTTTGTTCTTTTCATATATTTCCAAACTTGTTTATGAGTTAAAAGTTATTAAAAAAGTTCTTTTAAAAATCAAAATGCACGAAATGAATCTTTTGAAACACAAAAAACATAATTTTGGTAGCAAAGAATCCAATTAATTCTTCTTCATGCATCTGTATGGATATGGGTCAGTTCCGATTGATCCATCGATGTCAGCAAGATATTGTTCGCTTGAGACATATTCAAGTTCGTGTTTAACATCAGCAATTCTCTTGTTGAGAGTTCCAGCCAATCTTGGTTTTTCGGCAATTGCGTTATTCAAATAAACCAAGTCTTTGTTCAATTTGGCAACTTCATTTCTTTGTCTTGTAACCAATCTTTCTTTGTACCAATCGCTGTTAAGAATAACTTTTGGATCAAACATATCTCTGAATTCCTTTGATTCACGAGTCATCCCCATGTATTCTCCATTCGCCATGATGTGAATAAGAGCTTTCAATGGTGGGCAAGCACCTTCGACAGTTCCGTCTTTAATGTAGTTGGTGGCAATTACCTTGTCAGTTTCAGTAATGAATTCATATGAATCAGCATAAACAGCAACGTCTTGTAATTCTGGTTTAAGGAAGTCTTCTGGCATAACTGAATTTGGAACAGAGAAAATGGATGACAAATAATGAACAGCAAATTCTTTAGTGATTCTGTATCCAAGTCTCTTTCCAGAATAAGCCTTTCCATTATAAGTAACATCGGGGCATGGCTCAAGATAGCCTTGTTCAATCAAGTATTTTGGTTCTTGTTCAAATCTCCTCATTCTTGACCATATTTCTGGGATCAAAAGAGAGAAGTCATGGGCGATTTTGTAATGTGGGCCACAGTATGAAGCCGATGAAATAAACGCAGAATAACCGCAGCAAACCATCGCGAGAAGATAGTTATTCAAATCAACAACAGCTGGAAGTGCATTGAATGGTCCTTTTGTTAAAGCTCCTTCAGATCCAGCACCAAACATTGATGGTGAGGCACCAGTTACCGAAGTAATGCATTCCATCAACATTTCTGGCAATTCGAAATGATGTAGTGGACCAAAGACAGATAATGGTCTTAATTTCATTCCATTCTTGGCAACTTGTGGTGGATTATTTCTTCTTCCAGAAAGAACAGCATCAACCGGAGTATACAATGGTTCCTCATCCGAAATCTTTCTGAACAATTGGATTGCTTTGTAAGTCATATAAGTGGTTTGTGGATCAAGCATGTCTGGTCTTCTTTGCAAATATCTTGGGTTCTTTGATCCAACTAATTTATCACCTTCTGGAACTAATCTTGGGAATGAAGATGAAACAATATATTTGGTATTGTCTTTGCCGGCAACAAAATCTTGAAGGCATTTTCTCATCGGTTCAGTGTATTGGTACAATCTAACAACATCCTTTGTGAAATCAGCTGCTTCTTCTCTTGTCATTGGTTGGAAGTTGGAAATGAAATTGCCATCAATAGAGAAATCATATTCAGTTTGTTTATCGAATCCTCTGAATACAGCATCGTCTGGTCTTTGGAATAATCTGGATTCGACATTCTTGACAATCTTGCAAGCCTTCTTTCCGTTAACATTGATTGGAGTCTTGAGTAATTTGGTTGGAACAACAACTGAGGCAGTAATATCATCTTCCATTTGTAATTTGGCGGCTGGGAAGAAATCCTTTCTTAATTGGAAAACTCGCCATGTGGTTTCGTCAGATTCGTATCCAACTCTGAGGTATTGCGATGGAAGTGGCATTTTTCTGTATTTCAATTCGTGACCTTCTTTACCATTGATTTTATCAACAGTAATTCTTGACTGCCAATCTCCTTTCCATTCTTCTCTGTAAAGAGATTTGATTGTCAATACCAAATCAACAGTAGTTGGCGGAATGGAGGCAACAAACTCATTATGTTCTTCAGTGAAGAACTTAGATGGTGTTAACATTTTGACAACAGTCCCAAGAGTGACATTGCAATCAAGGATGTGTGCGCTCTTAATTTCACCACTTGAATATCTTCTTGAGAAATCATGGTCAAATACTTTTTGAACTTCTTCAAATTCCTTTGCTTTGTTGTTAATGAACATTTTACCTTCAAAAATGGCATCAGAAATACTCTTTGAAATTTCTGATTTTCCCCCTCCAGAAACAGTGCATGGTTTGTGGCAGAGGGTGTATTGTGGGAGAATACCTCTTAATGTCCATCTTCGTGATGTCTTAGTGTCATGTAAAATGATGATATAGCCATTTGGTAAAACATAATTAACTTTTGGGGTCAAAAGAATGTTTTGCTGTTTTCCTTCATAACTGAATTTGACTGAAGCTTCTTCAATGTTGAAGACTGAATCCTCTGGGACATAAACAATTCCGTGTGGGTATTTCTTATCAACAGCATATCCTTCTTTGATGATCAGTGTGTTTTTGTTCTTTTCAATCATTTCACTGAATTTATATCCTTCTGAATATTGAATAGCTTTGCATGCTTCTCCAAGATCATACGATGGTCGTGAAATGGCCCCTCCAGCATGTTCTTCTTCGGCAAGACCATACAAATTGGCTGAGTATGAAATTTGAGTTTTAACTTCTTTCTTACAATATCCGAAATAGTTATCGGCAATGATAGTACAAATAACTCCAGAAGCATCTCTAACAAACATTTTGAAAGTATTACCATCGTTATACAATTCATCTTCTTTTTCCCAACACATTCTATCCTTCTTTTGTCTTTCGGTCGCTTGGCTGATATGTGGAAGTCCGCATTCTTTCTTTGTGATTTTTGTCAAATGCGGGGCAAGAACAGCCATACCAGTGTGTCCAGTCCATCCCAATGGATCAAGTGCGGCATCATTCTTGGCTAATTTGGGATTGCCAGCATTACCAAAGATTGATTCGAGGAAATCAAGGCAACAAATCATGTTACCTGGAACAAAGAATTGCATTTCATATGCTTTTTGGTGATCAAATCCCCTAACACCTTTAACTTCTGGAACAACAGTTGGTCTCATGTAAAGTGAAACATATGAACGAGTTGGTTCTTTACAGTCAGCGGTGTATGGAATAATTTTGTGATCTTCTGGTGCTTCGTAGAAGGCAGCTTTTAACATTCTTAAATAAGCAGATTTTGGACACTCAATTTTGTCGGCTGGAACTGGAACATCACTTTCACAAACATGGAAGACTCCAACGGTTGTTCTTTTATCTTTGGCTGGGTTATTGAGAACTCCTTGTTTAACTCTGTATGATTTCATTGTTTCACAGAAGAATTCGTCTTTTCCAGGTGGGAAAGTTAAAACTCTCGCGAGACCTTCTCTGTCAAGAATGAAAGTATCATTTGGAATCTTTGGAACTTCTTGTCCACAATCAGCAAAATATGAATTTAAAAATGTTTGAATTCTAGTGTTGATTGGGGCAATAGTCTCGTGATCTCCTTCGGCAATAACATCGACCAAAGGAGCAACAACATCGACTGCCTCGCATTTTTCGTGTTTGGGGAATTCTTTTCCCATGGCAGACAATTTTAAATCGGCAAGGGCTTGAAGTTCTTGAACGTTAAGAATTGGGAAATCAGTGCCTTTATCTTGATTGAACATTGCTTGTATTAATTATTTACAGTTTTGGGCCGATCTGTTAATTACCGTGCCAAGTCATAGTGATTTGGTACCACTCCTTCTTACTTACGAATTGAGAATTTCCACAAACAATAACAAGATTTGTTTGTTTTGACTTCTTCTTATTTTTTTTCTTTTTTCGTTCAATTTCAACTTTTTTTCATTCCTTTCATTTTTGTTATTGAGTTTTACATCCATTTGACCTATTTGTTCGGGGTGGATTTGGTTGATTCAAATTTTGTTTTATTGAAAACTTCTTCTTTCAATTTGTGTTATTCCATTTTCAGGCGGTTATTTCTTTATAGTTTTTATTGTTAAATTTGATAAATGGTTTT
>NWBR01000867.1:11513-22702 GCA_002914575.1 Entamoeba moshkovskii
TTAAAGGAAAATAACATTGTAATCCCTTGGGAAATAATGGTAAGGGAAATAGTTATCAGAAATATGAAGGATCTAATGAAGTACTGTGGTGATCATGGCGGTGAATATAGAAATATAGAGGGACCTCATGAAGAAGACTCGAAAGAGAGTGAAGGATGGGATATTATCTCACCTGAGCAAAGTAATGTGGAAGATTCTACAGAAACTTAATTTAATTTTTATTATTAAATTTGATAAATGGTTTTCAAACACAGAAAGAAAAGTGAGTTGGGTTGTCGCGAAGTGGTCAAGCCGTAAAGCCGACTTGGTTATTGCGAATGGCCATTCAACACTGCCTCCTTAACACACCCTTGATCCTAACAAATGCTAATGAAAAGAATACGGTTTGTGAAAAATGAAAACTAACTATTCTCAAATCGATTTTCGATGGAAGAGAAAAAACCACAGCCCCCTGTTAATTCAGATGAAAGGAAGAAGACGATAACGGTGTTTGAATCGAAAGAGGTATTGCCAATTGAAATATCCAGACAACACAAAAAGAAACAACCAGGCAAAGCAAATGAACAAAACATGAAAATAACAAGTTCAGCGGGGAATGAAGAAGTGTTGGAGGTTCTCCAGCAACAAACCTTTGGGTCGAATTATCGTAAACTCTTTTATGAACAATCGTTTTCGACAGAAAAAGTAAAAAGATTTTTATTGTAATTATTTTCTATTGTTTTACTCGGACGCTCAGTGACGACCATTTCTATTTGAGACATTGTTTTGCAACGTAAATTCATTGGGCCTTTTGAAATTACAGAAGTGTTGTTGGCAATAACAAAATCGGATTTGTGATTGAGAATAAGAAATGATCACCGCGTTTGTTTCTCGCTATTTAGCATGAAGCCGGGGGTATTTGAATTTGAAATTCAATTGTTCTTTTGGTTTTTGTCAAAAACCAACGTCCCAATTCATAACTTGATCTCCCATTCTTGCCCATAAAGGCGTCTTTCTTAATTCCTGGTTTTGAGTACATAAAACAATCATGGTAATTGTTGTTGAGGATTTGTTTTGGAATGCCCGAATTAACAGCACATTCGTCAAGTCACTTTGAAGTTAGCAATAGCGAAGCGGTTGTGGTTTGCCAAGAAATCATGGGGGTTGTCAAAACTGTCGGTTGCGCTTTTTATTTTTGTTTGTATTCCAATGAGTTATGAGAGGGGTTGAATTGTTTTCGTGTGAAAGGCGTTACTGAATCGAAAAAGACAACGGACCAAGATGGACAAAAAGATGTCAGGTAACCTATTTTATTGTTTTTCGACTAACAAACTCGAATCACAAACATCTGTATAATGTCATTTGGAAACAACAAAGATGAAACTACGATTTTTGATTATTTATAGCCATGAAATCATAAACCAGTAAATTCTTTCACTCTGTACAATTTGTGCTATGGTTTAAAAATGGTTTGAAATATTAAAGTGGGTGGTGGTATTTGAAAAATAGTGAAATTAAAAATGTGCCAAAATAAGAATTCTTCTTTAACTTCCCAAACCACAAAAACAGGCCATGAAAAAAGGGTTGCTTTGTGAATAAAATAAATGCTCATTGTCGTTCTCCTCATTAAGGATCACCTAAATGTTGAAAAATGACTGTGAACAACAAATAAAAACCAAATTCATAAACAAAAATAAGAATTGAAAACAAAAGAGTTTGCAATTGGGGATCTATTTTTAAAAGAGCAAATCTATTTCTATTTTCAAAGGAAATGGCGGGTATAAAAACAAAAGAAAGAACTTTTCATTCCAAAACATGAATACCAACCGCAGAGTAGTCAGATCTCCTGTTCAAAGACAGAAACACGCTGAAGAAAGCAGACAAAAGAGAGAAGAAAAGGCTATTCAACAGAGTGCGCTGATTTATTTACTTAACCAACACGCCTCAGTTGCCTTTAAGAAACCGAGAAAGAAGGCCAGACTGACCCACCAAGTATTTTCCGTCAAAACCCTTGGATTTGAAAATGAACAACTAGACGTTGGGCCATTTGTAAGAGCAAGATGCCAAGAAGATTACCAAGCCGAAATAAAACAAGGCTTAGATGAAAAGAAGGCATTCAGGAGATATCTTGGAAAGAAATTCACCACAATGAACAATCTTTTGATTGATCTTTGCGTCGAACTGGGATATTTCTTTGATATCAAAAAGGGTAATAAAGGAAGAAAAGGAAACAAAATGGACGTAATCGAAAAGGTTTATTTTAACGGTGAATTAATATTCGACGAACAAGAACTTTTTGGAATAGGTTCTGCTATTTCTGACTATCTTTATAATATCTCAAAAGGCCTTTCAAAGGAATGTATCATCCCCTTCAAAGATGTTCAACTTCATGAAATTGCTTCTGAAAAAAGTACTGTTCAACTCAGGGCTGATTGAACATAAAATACGCACGAAACACATCTCATATACAGTGTAAATGAATTATTTTTCAATGACTTATTTTTATTTTGGGTTTCGTTACTAAAAAGCACAAAACCATGAATATCCATAACTCATAAAACTGGCCAACAAAAACCACCAATCATTTCAATGAAAAGATTTGGGCAAACTAATTCCATTTTAGTCGATAATTTATTCCAACAACATTTTATAACCCTTATGAAAAGATCGGTTACATAGTCACCCAGCACAATTTTTTTTCGACCAACCACCTCAATCTTCGTTCAGAAAATAACTAACTTGCTCTTTTGCGTTCTTTGGTTTTCCGAATAAGGGGTTCAAAGTGTTATTCATCATTTGGAAAAAGTGTGAATCGGATTTTTTGTTATTTGTGTTTGAAAAAATGAAAAGAAAATAAATAAAAACTCAAATCAATAACACAATTAATAACATAAAATGGAGGAGGTCATCAAAAGGGACGGAAATCGTGAGGCAAACGAAATCAGGGCCACAACAATTAAAATCGGTGTTATTGGTGGTGCAAAAGGAAGTTGTTTAATCCAAAAAGAAAACAGCAAAATAATATCCTCAGTCCAAGTCCAAGAAAAAGAAGAATTGATTGAGTTTGAATTCAATGTGAAGGTCACCTTTGCAAACTTTGGAAATACAAACCCTTCGATTAACAGAAAAGAAATCGAAACAAAAGAAATTTTAACTCAGTCATTGAAAGCTCGTATTGACCTTGAGTCCAATAAATGTAAATCAATTAATTTACAAGTATTCGTTATTGAAGAAGATGGAAGTGTTGTCGACGGTATTATTAATTCAAGCTCTTTGGCTTTATTTGATGCTGGAATTGTTATGGATAGCATTATAATTTCAACGACTGTCGTTAAATTGCCATTGTATAAACAAGTTTTAGTTGATCCAACTTTGCTTGAAGAAGAACAAAAAGAAGGATCCGTATTAATCGCATGCATTCCATCTACTTCTTCAATAACACAAATATTTATGAGCGGTGTTTTAGATCCACAAGACATTTCAGGATGTTTATCAATTGCATTGGATAGTTGTTGGAAATTAAATAAAGAAATTGAATCGATAGTCGAATTGAAAAAACCTTCCCAAATGATTGAAAATTAATTCAAATTCTTTTTTAAACTTCACTCAATTAAATGGCAATGGCCTTATATTCCCCCGTACATTTCAAAATCTTTTAATACCTTTGAATCACTTTGTTTACTTTGTGAACGTAATTGTTCTTGTTTTACATCTTGACATAACATATATGCTCCCCTATCAAATTTTCTTCTATCCCTTATTAGGTGAATCAAAACGTCTTCTGGTCTAATTTGTTTTGTGGGTTCGTCCTGTCTAATTTTTAAAGTAAGTTCAAGTATAAATTCAATCATTAGCTGTTCAATTAATTCAACAGTTTCATCCATACAGTTTTCATCGCCATTTACTTTCAAATATTCTTTAATTGTTTTAGAAAACGTTCCTCTGGTGTATGTTTTTCTTGGTTTTGTGTTTTGTTTCTTCATACCTTTTATCACACTTTCTCGCAGATTCCCCAAAACAAACAAAAAAAATGTTAAAAGAAAATTTGCATTAGATTTCTTCTTCTCTGATGGGTAAATAATAATTCTTTAATTCATTGTAACGGGGGTCTGCTTTCATTGCTTTTGACACCTTGAAATAACGTGGAACAAGTGGGACAAGAACGGCCCTTGTTTTGTTCATAAAGAAATCATGGAAAGCATTAAGGTTAACATCCCTAATTCCGACTGGATTTAAGCTTTTATTTATTAACTCATTAACTTTGTCTGCGTCTGCGTCATCAAGCCAATTAACGATTAAAACGACGTTGAGTCTATTTTTATGGGGTAAAACCTCATCAATGATTTTTTGGGTCATGCTGGATCTGAACATCAAAACAACTCTTCTCAAAGTTTTATTATTCTTTATCGCAGCAAAAACATCATCCAAAACGGCTTGTTTTGGGTTCTCACCAATCCTAACGATCAAATCCCTTAAAATTGGCATTGTTTCCAAATTAAACTCGACACCATAACTTGTGTCAATCCCGATAGTAGAAATTCGATCTCTAATCTTAAAAGCCATTTTACATTCATCAGCAGTTTCCTTCATCATAAACTTATAAATTTCGAACATCTTATATTTTTCCACTTTAAAGAATTAATATTGGTTATAGATAAAGACAGGAACAACAAACAATCGGCCTCAGTCATTTTTTCTAATTCCCTAAAATGGACGTGGTATGTGTCCAAATTCTCAAATATTTTCATTTCCATTCGCTGCATTCTTCCAATTCCTAATGTAAGTGCCAAACCAACCGAATTTATTCCACAACACGGGTTTATTCTTGTTGCGTCAATTGCAGTTTGGGTGTTGTGTGAAACAAGATTGAACCTAAACAAAGTATCAACAGTATCCAAATATTTTAAAACGATCATTAAATAGCATGGTTCTAATTTGGTCTAAAGTAATGAATTAATGATTTGGCCGAAATAATAAAACAAACAGTCATCCCTACGGCAAAGTTATCAATACTTTTGAGTTATTTTTCAGTTTAAATAAGATGATTGGCTGCTTGATGTTTAAAACAAAATCTATTTTTTGTCAATTTTTTTGGCCAATCAAATAAAAAAGTTGAACAGTTTAATCCTCAAGTCATCAATCCCAGTTATTTTTCAGTTCCGTGAAAAACAAATTTCGGAATAAAATAACAAAAATGAAAATTATTTTTTTGGTTTTGAAGAAGATAGTTTTTTTTTCTTTTCGGGTTGAAAAGACAACTTTCCGTTTGGGCCAAAAACCATTTGGCCAGTCCTTTTTCTGTGTTCTTTTTTGTGTTCAATTTCTTCAATCATTTCATTTTCATCTTCATCATCAGTCCAATGAACATTTTCTATTTCTTCGGAGGAATGTTCCCCAAGAAGTAAACTTTCTTCAGTAATTTTATTTTTCAAAGCCTCTTCGATTGGTTTTGAAAATACTTTTAGTTGTTTCTCTTGTTTATCTTTTTGTTTTTTGAATGCCTGTCGCGCATTTTCTTCAATTTCTTTTAATTCTAAAATTGCACTTATCGGTAATCTATTCTTTTTTGTGTTTCTTATGATAAATAATATATCTAATACTGTCGGCATCGGCGGTATTATGTTCAGTGTTGAAATTCCATTTATTGGATATGATATATCAACAGGCGAATAACCATAAACTTCTTCTCCATTCAGTTTTGCTTGTTCTATTATTTGAGACACATCACCATTGGAGTTATCAAATAAAACCAATACATTTCCACAATCCTCCATACTAATTTCGCTTGCTAATTCATTATTTCATAATGTTTTTCATCCCCATATTTCATTCAAACAAACCATTGCTAATATATGTCAATTCTACGTTTACTTGCCCAATTGTAACTTCTCCTTTTATTATTTTTTCTGACCCCAACGTTTCAATTATAATATTACTTTCTTTTTCTAATTTACAAATCATTTCTTCAGCCAACTCACGATTTCCACAAACCGCAATTTTCAAACGCTCCACAGCCATTCCCTTATTATTGAGTTTTTTAAAGAAAATAGTTTTGTTTGCTAATACTTTTTATTAGTTTGGTTATTATTCATTCATAATTTTTTAAAAAAAAGGAGTTGAATCAAATAATTTAATATGGAAATTCCTTTTGTTGTTCACTTTATTATTGGTTTGTCAATAAGATTAGTTTTATTTTATTTTTTGCCTTTGTACTACCTTCCAAATCGAGTCGAATTAAATACTTCGCCTTTCGCCTTATTGGACCAACCAACTGATTCATTACTATCCGATGTTTTTTCGTTTATACCAAATGATTTATTACCATTTACGACAATTATATTATCTATACTTCCTTCAATTCCTTTAGTTTTAATATCTAAAACTTCTGCATGTGTTTTATTATATAATCCCTTTTCAATTCTGTCATCCTTAACAGTTTCAAGCTATTCGTTAATTACTTTTTTAGAATCGTTAGTTTTACTTATTCCTCGCCACAAACATTTACTTTCTCCAGTTTTACCACTCTTATTGTTGATATATCCCGCAACATTACCATTAGTTCTTCCATTTATACCAACACTTTCGCCAACAATAATACTGACATGTCCTTTATTTTATTTCTTCCGTTTTCCCAAGGAAATGTTTATTAGCGATTTAACTCCAAACATTGGATTATATTGGAATTTATTCACAAATATGTTCCACGATTATAATTTAATGTACATCGTAATACTTCCTTTAGTCCCATTAGTTATTTCATTCTTTATATTTCCAAGAATGATAAAACATCAATTTTATTACTTCTATTGTGTAACAATTTTAATTGCAGTTTGCAATCCATATCTTTCAGTTCAAGATATTATTCTTCCAATGGCCCTGTTCAATATTCCATGGTCACATTTATGTGTATATTTTTGGAAATTAAAAGTGGTATCATTTGCTTTCCCAGCATTTATAATTATGTTTTCATTATTCAATGATGCTTTGAAATATGTTTGTAAATTTTATTTATTAAAAATACCAATTAAGTATGTAGTCTTTTTTTAATAGTAATATGGTTTATGCAATGAACCTTGCGATTGGGTTTACTTTATTTTCCGTTAGTGAAGAAATTATAAATGGATGTCTTCACAACGATTTCCTTGTTAAACATAAAATTTTGGAAGATCGACTTATTGATGCGATATTCTAATTTGAATATTATTTTCTTTTTGTTCAACAACCACAAGCAAAGAAATAAATCCAACAAATGATTCAATTTATTTTTTAAGATATGTGAAAGTTTCATTTAAGTAACCTTCTGTTTTTTGTAAATACTCTAACGTAATAGTTGGGTCATCCCTTAATTTATCTTCAATAATTTTAATCAATCTTTCGATTAAATCCTTGGTTTTGGGAATCATGGCGCTATCACACTCGACATCTCTATGTTGAACATTCACATTTTCTTTACCATTCATTTTCTGAACGGTAATGACTAATTCCAATGAAACATGATAAAGTTGTTTAGCACTTTCACATTTATGAACCATATGCATCAATTTATGAATCAAATGAATTACCCCCCTTGTTTCTATCATTAAGTCTTCTGGTACTTGGAGTTTTTCTTCCATCATTTTCTTATACGCACTCACCGACAATGACATTGCTTTATTTGGTGTTGTTTCAGAAGTTCTTTCTTGTTCAATTTTCTTTTTATAAGTTTCTTTAAATCCAGATATAAATATTTCTGAGTCACTCTCGGACCATTCCTCACTATCGGTTAAAGATTCTTTTTCTGAATCCTCACTTTGCTCATTTAATTCATCTTCCAGGTCTTCAATAATCACTTCATTATTAGAATTATTTTTCTTTTGTTGTTCTTTTGAAGAAGACAAAGAAGGTCTATTTGGTTGAGTAACTGAATTGGTTTCATTACCATTATTTTCATTTTCCCTTTTATTCCTTAATTCTTCAATTTTCTTTAATTTATTTTCTTGAACCTTACATGTGATTTCTGGTAATGTCCCACATTCTGGTAAATAACTTCCTAACTTAATATATAAATCTATAATTTTCCCATTTAACTGATTTATTTCTCGTTCATATTCCAAAATACTCCTCTTCATTGAAAACATAACTTCATTCAAGGCCGCGTTTTGATCGGTAAAAGTAAATTTCTTTATAGTTTCGGTTGTTTCTAACATTGGTAATAACTTTTCTTTTAGTCCAGGTACACCATCAAGATATGAATTAAATTCTTTGACAACGTCTTCTTTAAAAGCTAGTATTCCTTTAATAATAGTTGGGACAGATTCAATAATAACGGCATCCCCAATGTCTCTGTCACAATAAGGAATTTCACTATTTGAGCTAATTGAAGATAAAAATTCATTGGCAACATTGTATTGTGATAATACATAGTCGGAAAATGGAGCCATAAATTCTTCTCTAAAAGGACAGAGTGGTTGATTCGCGATGGCCTGAACAACTTTACTAATTAAAATTAAAGTACGATGACCGTTTTCATTTGGAAGAATCATAGAAGAACCAAACCTTTGAGGAGAAACAATTGCCGGATTAAGGAATCTTAAAAATAAAAACCCACCAATCGCAATTAATCCATTCTCTGGCCATTTTTTCATTACTTCCTGTTTAATAGTATTAAACATAAATGACAAATGAGGAGATATTAATGAAGATAATAAATCAAATTTGCATACATGATCTTTTATAAGAGACAATAACGTTTGAACATTTTTATCTACCTCTTCTTGTGGTGCTTTTACATTGTCAACTTCAAGTACGTTTGGTAAATCGTTAACAACTTTAATAATAGGATTGACATAGTTTTCCAATATAAGTTTCCCTTCTTTTTTCATAAATGAAGACATTAAATGAGTAATTCCACCATTTACTCTAAACAATTGTGGTTTTTCTTTTGTTTTTTTTACTTCATCAATAATATGTTGTTTTAAAATATAAAGTAACACTCCGTCTGATTCTAAACAACTTCTAATTGCATCCCAAAAAGGAACAGCATCAGCCCCACACGATTTAAGAATACTTGAAATTACATAATAATCCTCTAAACGACAGATCTATAAATTAATATAAAAAAATTAACGAAGTGAAATACAAACATTCCAAAAAGCATTTGATTTAACACTTTCAGGAATATCTAAGCTAACTTCAATTTCTTCTTTAGCTTTGGGTTTCTTTTTAAAAATTGATATTCTGCTCATACTGAATTGGATTGTTACATTTTGAGTTAGAAAAACTTTTTTTAGAATTGAAAAACTTGAGACTAATTCAAAATAGAATTTGTTCTTTTTTTGATTTTTCAACCAATTGATTGGTTGAATTTTACAACACCTGACAAAATGTCTCTTTTCTTTTTTTGAAAATTTTTAAAATTTCTTAAACAAAACAAAAAAAAACTATTTATTGGAGTTTATTTTGTTATTCAAATGAAGCCAAAAGCCGAGAAAATTGAAAGTGATCGAATCGAGTTGGATTTTAGAAATGCTTTCAGGGAACAAAGAAAAGAAAAAGCTAAAAAGAAAAGAAAAGTTGGAAAGGAAGAATTCGACCAAATCGAATTTGATAAATTAATAAAAGAAGAACAACAAAAAAGGGATCGCCAGAAAGAACAAACTAAAAAATTAATTGAAGAGTATGCTCATTTAACTTCTCCAATGTTCGGTAAAACTGAAATGTTAAATAATACTCCTATTGAATTTGGTAAAGAAATAAAGGAAAAAGGTGATTGCAAAATACCTTCACAATGCAAATGGGATATCAATTTAAATTGTAAAACCTTAACATCAATTGCATTCCATAAAAATGGAGATTTAGTTTCATGTTCTGGTAATGATGGAATTATCAGAATCAGTTGTATCAAAGATAGAAATGCCATTCAAAATTTAATTGGCCATCAATCAATGATTCCTCGCGCATTATTCTTTAATGACAATGTTATTTCGGCTTCAATGGATGGGACTGTTAAAGTTTGGGATTTAATTAAAGGAGAAGTAATAAATGGTTGGATGGTACCCGAAAATATTACTGATGAAAAACCATCTTATAAATGTTTAATTGCCAACGAAAATGGAATATTCGCGGGATGTGTTGATAAAAAGGTTTATCAGTATGACATTAGGGAAAAAAATAAAACGTGCGAATACATTGTTGACTCAATCCCTCTTGATATTGCCCGCTGCGGAAAAGGAATATTATGTACTGCCGAAGATAAAATAATAAGGTATTATGATTTGGGAAGTGGTTCTGTTACAAAAGAGTTACAAGACCCAAGTATCCAAACCATGTTTTGCTTAAATGATTTTGAAGGGAAATATGTTGTTGCGCAATCAATGGATAATTCAATTGTTTGTTTTCGAGGAAATCCATTTAGATCAATGAATGGAAGAGTGTTTAGAGGTCATTATCCAGGGGCGTGGTCATGTCGTCCGTCATTCAGTTCAGATGGTAAATACATAGCCTCAGGTGATGCAAACGGAAAAATATTTATTTGGGATTGGAAAAAAGGAAAAATATTGAAAGTATTTGACCATTCACACAAGGGTTGCGTTACTGACGTTGAATGGCACCCCTTGGGGGGGACGGTGCTCTTGTCTTGTGGTTGGGATGGTAGGCTATGCTATTGGGATTAATTTTAATATTTTGTTATTTAAACCATTAATTACTTTTTTATTGTTTGACACAAAAAATAAAACCGTCAAATTGCTTTGTTTATTTCCATTATAACTTCAATTTACTGTTACCTTAGTCCAATTTTTGGAATCCAATTTCAACAGCCTTTTCTCTGAAACATCTTCTGCATAAATCAAGTCCATATTTTCTAATGAGACCCTTACGAGCCCCACATTTTCTGCAAGTTCTTGATCCTTTTCCGTAGTTTCTTGGATGAGCGTTGTAAATTGAGTAGCTTCCCATTGTGTGCGGATTGACAATTTAACAAGATCCTTTTGTCAAAAAACCCTTCTCTTCTTATTTACTATTTTATATAATTTCTTTTTAAACATTATAGCTTTAATTCAGAACCATTTAAATAATATATTAAATTTATTATAATTAAATTAAATAAATTTGCACTCCCACAGAACCATATAGTATTAAATATTGTAATAATAAATAGGCGTTGAACAGAAAATTAGAAAGAAAATTCGGAAAAAACCCTAGCTGGATCGATTTTTTTAAAAGACTTTAGC
>NWBR01000867.1:36182-46423 GCA_002914575.1 Entamoeba moshkovskii
GAAACGCAGATGAGTTTTAAATTTATCATTGTTCCTTGGCATTTGACTGCCAACTTATTGTTTTGTGATTTCTATCATTATTAATTCATTAAATTAATATGAAATTAAACAAATATTATTTTAGTATTGTCGAAAGCCACTGAAGACCTTCATAAAGCCCTTCACCACTTGATGCATTTGATGGTTGACAATGCCATTCTCTTTCGCTGATTGAATTTAATTCCAAAATGTCTGTGATTTCAGCAATACTTTTAGTTTGTGAAAGATCATTTTTATTTGCAAATACAAGAATTGGAATACGTCTTATGTCATCATCATTTATTATTTCATTCAAAAATTGTTTTGCCCCAATGAGTCTTTCATAATCACTAGTTGAATCGACAACAAATATAACGGCATCTGATTGCTCATAATAATCCATACATAATGGTCTTAAGTTAGTTTGACCACCAACATCCCAAACGTCAAAATAAGTATTTCTAAAACGGACAGTCTCAAAATTAAATCCAATTGTTGGGATTGTCGTAACAAATTGCCCTAATTTCAGTTTATATAAAATACATGTTTTACCAGCATCTTCTAATCCCATCATTAATACCCTTTTTCCTTTTCTTTTTCCGAATACTTTAGGTATCTGGTTTCCCATTGAATGAGTATTTGCAGATTAAATAAATTGTTCGGGATTCGAAGGAACAGAATAGTTCAAAATCAACATTTTGTTTTTTTCGAATACTTTTTTGTTTTGAAATAACGAAAAATAATAATAATTTGGTATTCAAATGAGATTAGTTGATGTAAATAACTTCGCTTTTCAATTCTTTTTCTGGTGGTAATTCATTTGATTTCTTATATCCAAATGCAATTGTCAATAATAATTCTTCTTCTTCACGATTCAATGTTTTTAACCATACTTCCGATACTCTTCTCATAATACCCAATGGCAATGATCCTAATCCCAATAATTCGGCACAAACAAGCATATTTTGGGATGCAAATCCACAATCGAATTCGGCCCATCTCAACAAGTCTTTTTTGCAAGTCATTGTGATAACAACAGGGGCCCCATAGGTAATTGGGTTATTTGCCATCATTTCGTTTTCTGGTGTTTGTTTCATTGCGTCTTGTGTTTCCTTAACTAGTTTATTCAACAACTCCTTGTTTTGGATGACATGGAATTTTAATTCTTGATTATTTCTTCCTGTTGGCGCATATCTTCCTGCCTTAAGAATTTGTTCTACCTTCTCTTTTTCGACTGGTTTGTCTTCAAATTGTCTACAAGATCTTCTGAACAAAGCCTCCATCAAACTAATATTTTTAGTTCCATTTTTTTAAGAGATACGAAAGCAATTTGAAATGAAATAATCAATTCGGGTGTTTCGAAGTACGAATTGATCTTTTTGTTCAACACAAAACACTTTTTGACTCAAAACAAAAACATAAAGTGTAATCCAAAAATTCAATCCTTACATTAAAACAGACTTCTTTGCATTAAATCTCTTTGTAACTGCAACTTTTCTGTTTATTGGGCCAGTTTTATGTTTCTTAGAACCATCAGTTTTATCTGATGGAATAACTTGTTTTGGTAAAGAAGTGACTCTCACTTTTTTACCAACATTTTCAACGGAATGCTCTTTTATAAACTTTTTCTTGTCTTGATTGTATTTCTTTCTTTGCATGTCCGACTTAAATTTGTGAAGTTTTATCATGTCATCAATCGAAAATTCGGCCATAACCCTTCTTTGGTCTTTGAATTGAATACTTTCATTAACTTCTTCAACAAAACGGTATGCGTCTTCATGATCAGTGAAAGTAATGAAACAATACCCAACACCCTTTCCTTTGTCTCCTTTAACAATTTTAATATCTGACATTTTACCTTTTTGACAATATTTGCCGAATGACTGTAAAATAAGGGGTTTATTTGCGTTCTTGGGAATGTTTCTCAAACAAACCCTCAGTTTATTAACACTGAAATTAACATTTTTCAATTTTTTATTTCTTTCCATCTGTGCCTTTAATCTCAATTTCGCTTCGGCAGCAGTTAGCCCCAATTCAAGATATTCTTCTTTTGTTTTTTGTCCAACCATTGCCAATGCGACATTTCTGTTATCTTTTATTGTTTCTTTTTTTAATTTTTTACTTAAATTCACTTGACTTGCGTTTTCCTTTGGAATTGCTTTTTGAAGAATTAATCTTCTTCCATCTAATTCGATATCACTTTCCTTATTTCCTGTTGATGAAAACATATACGAATTCTCCATTATTTTTTCGGCAACTCCTCTCTTCTTAAAACAAACAAATGCGGTTCCTTTGCTAATTCCCTTTTCTCTGTCAAAACAAATTTTACAATACGACACCTCTCCATATTCATTCATTTTATCTTTTAATGCCTCTTCAGTCGTTTGGAATGACAAGTTTTGCACGAAAAGGGTTCTGAAAATTTGATCTTCTTTGTGTAATTTTTCTTTTTCTTCACGTGATAATTCTTTTTTATATACTTTTGTTTCATTTTCATTTAAACCTTCTTTTTTGGTGGTTTCATTGCCCTTTTCAACTTTTTTAATGTCCACCTTTTCTTTCTTTTCTTTCTTAACATCTTTTTTGTTGTTTTCTTTTCTTTCAGTTTTATCTTTATTTAATCTCTTTGGTTTCTTTTCTTCTGTTTTGCTTTCAACGTTCTTTCTGTTTTGATATTGTTTTGGCATTGCGAATGAATTATCTCCAGTTGTTGTTTTTTTGAAAGGGTTGTTGGTTTTTTAATTCATTTTTGTTGAATATAATAAAATATAGAACTAATATAATAAAGTAATAATAAATAAAGTATTCCTCAATACGATTGGCAAATCTTGTTAATGTTTCAACGAAACGTGATAATCCACACATTAATAAACACAACACCACTATTCGAAATCATTTTGAAAAATGAAATATAAAATAAAAATGGTTACAATTGTATCGAATAAAACAGGATTGACACAAAAGAGATTTTACGATTGTAATTCCAAACAAGAAAAATTAAAAAGGAACTAGAAAATTAATAATATAAGATATGCAGGAAGAAACAAATAACCCAATAACGGTCAGTCAATATTCTTTTTATGCTGATAAAAATTATCCAAAAAGAAGAACTATGGAGGTTTGTATGTTTTTGTTTCATACTTCACAATATAATTTATCCAAAGGATGCTCATTTCATTGTTGACCCATTAATCGAAATTGAAGGTCATGTCTATTCTTTATATGCGATTTTCGATGGACATGGAGGACGTACTGCAGCCCAACAAGCTGCAAAAATAATTGGAGATAAAGTAAAAGAAGTATTACAAAGAAAAGACGAAAGTTTCGAAGAAAAAATGCAAGATGTGATGTATGAAACAGACTTAAATATAAAGGAAAGTGGAATCGATTATCCAGGATGTTGTGCTTTATTATGTATTATCGAGAAATTTGATAATAAAAGAATAATTCATATGGCAAATTGTGGTGATTCATGCGGGTTTGTTATTGGCACAAATGAAATCGTAACAATGAGTGAAGAACATAAAGCCACAAACGAAGAAGAAGCAAAAAGAATTCAAGAAAGTGGTGGAATGATTATAAGTGGGAGAGTAAATGGCGTTATTGCCATCACTAGAAGTTTGGGTGATCATCATATGAAACAATGGATTGTTTCAGAACCATTTGTCAAGGAAATAGAATGTACAACCGATCATAAATATATAGTTCTTGCTTGTGATGGATTATGGGATAGTCTTGACGCCAATAAAGTCAAAGAAGTATTAGAATCACCAGAATTAGATTTTTCAACTTCAGCCAAATCATTGGTTCAATTAGCGATTGCAAAAGGATCAATGGATAACATTACGGCAATTATATTAAAATTATAATTCCATTTATTTTTAAAAGGTTACTTTAACAAAGGGCTTGATGATAAAAGTTTAACCAAACAATAATTATTTTTGTTGTCTTTGTTTAAATAATGAAACTCTTTTTGGAGTGTTTTCGACGAGTTTATCACCAGTTTCTAATTTTTTTTCTTTTTTTCTTTCAACAATTCCTCCTTTTTCTTTTGTTGGTTCATTTTTCATTTCCTTTTTTCTTTCAACAATTGTAGATTTAACAGCAGGCAAATTAGCGAATTCACTTTCATGAATTTCTGACAATTCATCAGTTTGAACAACTTTTTCAAAATACTCTAACTTTCCTCTACTCTCTAATTCATGTTCCAAAGCAGCTAATTTTTGAATGTATTCCCTTTCTTTTTTATAATCAACCTCTTTTGTTTTTTCCGTGGGCCTTTTCTTTTTTTGCATTTGTTCATATTCCTCTTCACTTATAAACTCGCTTATATTTCTTACATTTCCTTCAAGTTCGTTCTGTGCCTGAGACGACTCAATCTTAAGTTTGTCAGACAATGTTTGTTCAGTAATTTCCAATTTTTTAATTTTTTCATTTAAACGATGTTCAACTTCTTTTGCGGACATTTCAACAAAATATTCTTCGCTGAGCCCAACAATAAAGTTATTTAGGTTTGTTGGCTCAACGGTTACTGGGAATAATGCGACGGGTTCTAATTCGGAACTCATCGCCAATGGGGCGAACATGGGAATCGGGGCATTTTCAGTTCTTAAAGAAATAACTTCCAAAACTTGTCTGATATTCCCCAACTGAAGTCTGACAGAGTGAAGTTGTTCAATTGTTGTTGACATTAATGACAATAAAACGAACTCTTTATTTTAAAAGGTTTAAAAATAAAACAAATAATTGATGGATTTCAATTAATTTACATTTTGTTAATTGAAAAGAAATATTATTCTTAAATTAAAATTATTATTTGCAATAGTTTTTTACCTTTTGTCACATTTAATTTCTTTCGATCAATATCTTCTTTGGCGTCACTACTTTGTCCATTGTAATTTGGCTTAATTCTTTTAATAAATCACTAAAGTATGGATTGGCATATACGGAAGAGCCACATAACCATGGGTGTGTTAAAACACCTTCAATATTCAATCGTCTATTAACGTCCGCAGCAAGACACCTTCGAATAAAATCCTTACATTCAAAAGAAATAAATTCCCACTCATCATCGTCGAAATTAATATCACCACTTTGCATTTGTTCGATATTTTCCGCGATACTATTGCCATCAAATGGATAATAACCACACATTGATACGAATATCGTTACTCCAAAACTCCATATATCGCATAATTGTGTGTATTGTGGTTTATGTAATAGCATTTCTGGTGGGGCATAATCAAATGTACCACATGGAGTTTTCAAAATATCTTCAGTGAATTTTTTAGCTAATCCAAAGTCGACTAAACGAATGTCAAAACCATCATCTTTTTCCATTAACAGTATATTTTCTGGTTTTAAATCACGATGACAAATCCCTTGGGTATGAAGATAATAAATAGCTGATGCGACTTGGTAAGCAACCCATTGTGCTTGTTGTTCATTCAAAGGTTTTTTGGTAATGTGTTGGAATAAATTTCCCCCAGGAGCAAATTCAAGAACTTCATATATATAATCTTTGTCTTCTAAAATATCATAAACCTGTAATAAATATTTATGTTCACACCATTTTACAAACCCAATTTCTCTGGACAATGTTTCCAATTGGTCTTTTCGTACAATTGATTTGTCAATTATTTTTAATGCGACCACCTCATTTGTTTTATTATATATGGCTCGATGAACAACACTGAACCCTCCCCTTCCAACAACCTCACAAAATGTGAATTGTCTTTGAACATCGGCATATCGTGATTTGCCTTTTAGTAATTCTTCTGGATGTTCTGAGTGCACACTAATTTTAAGAGGATTGCTATCGGCCGTTTTAGTTTGTTCTTTATTTTCAGAATCAACACCGGTACTGAGAGAGCGGGTGGGTGTCGAACAAGGAGAAGGAGTGCCTTTTCTCACACCCAACCTAATAGAAGAAACTTTAGAATTCGATCTGCTTCTCACCGGTTTCCAACTTGCAGTTTCCATTGTTTCCTTTGTTTTTTTTATCAATTTCTTTTCTTTTTCGATGTGGGTTGACATCTTGGAATAAGTTTTTAGAGTTCCACAACGACTTTTTTAAAGGGGCACACTCCTTTTTTTTTGTTTTTTGCTTCACATTTCCAAAATTATCAACAGTTTTTATTTTTAAAATTGTTTTGGAAAAAGAGAAAAATTCTGTTGATTTAATTGTTTTCTGTTTTTTTTTTCATTTTTTCATTTTTTGTAAACTTGAAAAGTATTATTTATGGCAAAATTATCTCACTTGCACGTCGTTCAAATATTATCTTACGTTGATTATTCTGATTTAAAAAGTTTTATTCAAATTAACCATCGCTGTAAACTAGTTTGCAACAAACTAATTCAAACACAATGTTTGGATATAAATTTAACAAACGTATTAATCCCAATAAATACTTTGTACCTAACTCCTTCAATAATCAATGGTGATTCCGCAAATGACGAATTTACATATTTCGACTATAGAAAATTAACTAATTTATGTAATAACACTTCTTTGAAGGCTCTCTGTTTTTCACAAAATGCAACAACAAACTATCATTTATTTTCAAGTGTTATTCGCCAACTGACTCCGCACTCATTAACTCGATTAGATTTAGGAACTTATGACATTGGGGAGGAAAGTATCATAAAATACGCAACGTTAATCGGAACAACACAGACCTCTCTTGTAAGTCTAAATTTTTGGAAAGACCCTGGAAAAGATAGACGGTTTAGCCAGCCACATGAAGTTGAAATGTTTTCGAGGCTGTTGAATTGCGAAAACTTAAGATGTTTTTGTTGGTCACCTAAATTCTCATCACTACAAAATTTAACGTTTTTGAATGTTTTTTATCATTCAGATTCCTTTAACGATTCGATTGGGAACATGAAAAAATTACCAAATCTCCGTGTTCTTATTCTTCGCTCTACCACCCTTAGTCGTTTCATTTCCATTAGTCGTGTCACTGAATTAACACAATTGACTCATTTAAATATAGCCGGTACCCAAATAGTGAAGGATCCAAAAGTTTTTTCTTTAGACTCATGCGCAAATTTGAAATATGTGTGTGTTTATTACATTGAAAGTATAAGTGAAGATTTATTTGACATTCTTAAGTATTCCACTAAGTTTTATGTCCAACTCCAATTGTATACAATGCCTTTGGAAAATCAACAATTTGCCCCATTTTCCTCACGGGGCTCTTCATTTGATTCAAAGAGAATTCAAATTCTGCACATGACAATGGTTCAAAGAAAAATTAAACAAAAGTTTGCAAGGGCAATGCAGACTAGATTTAGGCAATGGCCTCCAAATCTCTATTTCAAAGGGTATGAAACCTTTGACGTAAAAAATGTCAACAAATGTACGAATTTGCCGCATTCATTGGTCCGTCTTGAATTTCATTTCATTGAGGAATTAATCAACCTGGATTCAGTTAATTCGTTTTTTTTGCTCACCACTTTGTCTTTAAGGCACTGTAGAATTAAAACTGATCGTCCAATTGGTTTCACTGGACTCCGATCATTAAAACACCTTTATATTTCTGATTGCGATAATGTCCATTTATTGTGTATTTCTGATATCTCATCCCTCACTTCTTTCACTTTAAAAGACCAATCATGTGTCACTCCTCTGTTGCCCCAAATATGTTTGTTGACAAATTTGAAGCAAATCTCCCTCAGCAACATAAGAACAATAACTGACAATGACATCCAATTCCTTATTTATCTCGATAATATTCAACATTACATTTTCGACGAAAATTCTATTTTCCAACAAAAAGAGAAATATTTCTCAACCCCAACAAGAACGGTCGCGTTCATTTCACCCCAAGACTAACTGTATTCTTTTTTTAAATGTTTCACGTTTTTGTTGTTTGGTGTCTTAAAAATAGAATAGATACTGTTTTCTTTTTAAAACGCACTAAAAAGATTGAGCTGGATCTTATTATTCCAAATAACAATGAAATCGAGATACGCGCTTCTCTCGATTGAAGATAACGAAGCAGAACCAAAAAAGAAAGGTGAAATTCCTCAACCAATTAAAACCTGGTTGAAACAAAGGAAGTGCGATTGCTACGCACATCTAATCAAAGAAAGCACGGATTTCAACTCAAATGCACCAACCCTTATTCACATTTTTAAACGTGTGACTACTTTGGGAAGGCAGTCTAAGTGTGATGTTGTTTTCGATAGTTTAGTACATCCAATGAATATATCCCGAGTCCACGCCAAATTTGAAATAACTGATGATGGTGTTGTTCTTTCTGACCTCTCTACGAATGGGGTTTTTGTAAACAACGAAAAAATTGCTTATAAAGTCTTAAAAGATGGTGATTTGGTGACTTTGGCTGGAGGGAAAAGTATTGAACTGGGCAGTATATTCAAACAACCTTTATCTTCATTTAATTTTAGGTATGAGATATTAAAAAAAGGTGAAAAACCAACAGCAATTATTGATAATACAAGTGACTTCTTAACAAGCACTTCCGAAATTTGTTTGGATACTGTGTCAGATGAGTACTATTCAATGAATTTAAGAGCTAATACGGTCAGAGGGAATGTTACATGCCCAATGTGTAAAAAACTTTTTGTTGTTCCAATTACTCTGAGTTGTGGGCATACTTTCTGTTACACCTGTGATCTTGAATATTCAATGAAATATGGCAACTGTTATGAATGCCCCATATGTTTTAAAAGGGCAAGAACTCGAACTAAATCCATTGTTATTGAATCCATTGTTGATAATATAGTTAAGGGAGATTCCCAACGCGATAAGAGTTTATTTGAAGAAAGACAAAGATTTGCAAGAATGTATCTTCTTAATACTCAAACACTCTACGGTAAGATTAATGTTTCTAAATTGCCCTACGGGTTTTCTGAGTGGAGCGAAGAACAAAAAACTGAAGTTCAAAAATTGATGTCTATTGTAAGTGGTATAGAAAGAGAGAATTGGTTTGTGGCGCTTGGAATAACGAAATTTGATTTGATTCATGCCTCTGAAGATGTAATTATTCAAACATTAAAGAATCTCAGAATTTCTTTTAAACAAGATGACGAACCAAAAGTAAAGTTAGCTCTGGTTTTTGTTCATATCAACACAAATCCAAGCACAAATTGATTATTTTAGTTCTAGAACCTTTTTTTCATCTTGTAATCGTTTTTTTTTTAAAAAATGAGATGATTCCATCTTTATTGGAATTTAACGGTCGTCCAAATGACGGTTTATAAAACATTGCGCTTATGAATGGGATAATGCTTTGCCTTGTTTTTATTAAGGTTTTCTCCCAGGAATACATCGAACAAGAACAAAGGGATTACGTGGCAAGTTTTTATGGGCCCAAGTTCTCAGTTGAAGAAAATTATCCATTTGAAGTTCAGTTTGGTAGTTACTGTCACGTCGATTTAAATGCTGAACTTCCGCCAAGAAATGAAGACAGAGTGTATCCAAAGAAGTTATGGCTGGCAATAATTCATAGCATTCCTTCAAAATATAGCCATGTTGAAAATACCAGAAATACCTGGTGCCAAGAGAAGTATCAAAAAAGGTATGGATTCAAATGTATATTTGTGTTTGTGGAGTCTTCCCTTCACCAAGCCGATATGTACGTCCCTTTATTGGAAATAAATGAAACTACTCATGACATATACTTCATTAAGATGCCAGATTTGAAGGAACACTGGTTTACGTTACAACAAAAGAATATTAATGCCTACATTATGGCAATGAAATTGTTCCCTGACTATCACTTTTACACAAGAGTTGACGATGAAATTGTTGTCACTGTTGATTTACTTTCAGATTTTCTTTCAGACCATCTCAACAACCCAACCGTTGTGGGCCAAATGACTTACCACACTCCCTACAAAAATCCCAGAGACAAGTATTATGACCCTTTGGCAAAACACCTTCCACGCTACTTTGTATTTCCTTCTGGTTATTTGTCAATTTTCAGTAAGAATATTACTCAATTTTTTGCAAAATGGAAGAATTATTACAACTTTGCGCCAAGTTCTTTGGAAGATCCTGGGTTTGGCCATTGGATGTACAAATTTTCAAAAGAAACACACAAAAAAATTGATTTGTTAACCCCAAAGAATTGGGGTGGTCATGTTGGCACAACTTATGGTGATTTTATAGTATTTCACGATCAGGAGGGTCAGCTCAATCAAAAGCTGACATTTGAAAAAAGAATAGCAGACGGATATATGAAAGTATAAAATAG
>NWBR01000871.1:4073-21160 GCA_002914575.1 Entamoeba moshkovskii
CATGAAGTAAATTGACAATATTTGATGGTTTCCAAGTGTTTTGTTTACCTTTGGACCTATGATTATTAACTTAATTTGAATGATATCCCTTTGAAAAAAAATGTTTTTTTTTTGAAACATACAACAAGTAAAGAACTTCCGTTGGTTTTCTTTTCGAACAAGAAGTAACTGTTAAACCAAATTAATTCTTGGAGTAGGCATCATTCGCGGTTGTTTCGTGAAACTTGAGTTTTGGAGGAAAATTCTAAATAACTTGTTGAACTGAAAACCCCAATTACTTCTTTCATTTTTTTGAACTTTTTAGTGCCAAAAAAGAAATGTGAAGACCATTTTTTTAAAACACAAAATGAGTGGCTGATACAAAGTTGAATAAAATTGAAGAATGACTCGATTCGGTGGGATGATGTGTAAATAAATGTGAAAGGAAGGATTGGAATGACAAAATAGGAGAAATCCATTGTGTCTTTCTTTCCAAAAGTAGTTATTTATAAACGGTTGTTTGAAGAGAATAAAAAAGAATGAAAAATCCCCTAAAAAGTAGTTTAATAAAAATCAAGAAAATTCAATAGAACAAATAGAAGTTTGTTAAGCCAAATTCGTTGGTACCTCGAAAAGAAGAGATTTTGACGTTTAAATGAAAAAAACAGAACTTTTAAAATTCATTCAACAATGGCATCCCCATTGAAACGCTCAAAATTTCAAGACTTAAATAAGTTCAATACTGTTTTGGAACCTAACGCGGTTCGTTCAAAAGATAATGAATTAAACGAGAAAGTGAATTTATTTTTTTCTGTTTGTCTTGGAAATGATGAATGGAAAGAAGCTGAACAACCATTTATACCATTACATAAAATATATCCGTGTGCGAAACCCAAAGCACGGCATGTTGTTTATTTGGATGAAGATTTTTAATTCTTTTTTTCCATAAGGTTGTGAAATAAATTCGATGTTTTTAATTTTGTTTAGTTTCCTTACGTTTATTTGTAGATGATCTCAAAAATAAAAAACTCAAATCAAAGTTTCTTCATTTTGTTTCCATCAATAACACAAATCCGGCGGAGTTTGAAGCGAAGAAATGTTATTTTCAACTTAAAACCAAAACTAAAATCTTAAAATAAAATTTTTTACATTTTTTATAAATGTTCCAACAATTTGGCAATTATTCAGATAGTAATTATGTCTTTTCCAGCAATGGATTACAATTAAATAGTTTGTCTGAATTTAGTACTGAATCTTCGTTTCAAAGAAAATTAATTAGACCATTTCTTAACCCAGATTTATCTAAAAAACATAACACTTTAACTTTCATTTTATGTTTTTTATTGGGCGTTTGTTATAACTTCCATGGCAATATCATTACTGGCGCTTCAATGAATGTTGGAACTACATTGGGCGAATTATCATTATTTTATTACATTCCTAACTTATTTTATGTTTCAAATGGTTGTACAATATTATTTCTTGTGTTTCTTTCGTTCGTAACACCAAAATATCCATATTTTTCATTATCGTGTATAACCTTAATTGGACAATACATATTAACAATACTGATGATCCCAACATTTCCACCAATCATGAATTTATTCACTGATATGAATCAAAATACTGTTCATTTGGTTGAAAGTATTTGTTTATCTTTTTTCTCTCTTGTCAATGGTTGTTTTTCTGCTCTGAATTTCTCTACATTCATTTATATTTCTTCGACATTATCTCCTCAACATTTAATTGCATACATTGTTGGCAGTTCTGGTGGTCCATTTGCTGCTTCATTAATCAATTTGATCAATACGATTTCATCTGAAACCAACCAATTAATATATTTATCATTAATGATATTTGGAATATTTATTATTCCTTTGCTAATCATCCTATACTTCTTTTTCTGTTATAAAACAATTCCTCATTTTCATTCATTATTTCATATAACTGAAGAAACTTCTTTTCTTTCAATTAATAACAGAATTCCTTCGCGAATTACTCGATTACTCCTTTCAATTAAAGCTTCAATACTTGAAATTAAAAATGTTCTTGTTTCTTTAAAATATTCGACAACTTCTCTTTTATTAATTTCGATATGTTCATATTACATTTATCCTGGAATGTTAAATAATTTCAATGTGTCCACAACAAATGGAAGTAAAATTGAAAATCAAACCAGCAGTTACATTTATCATTTACATTTGGTTTCATTTGTATTTACTGCATTTGATTTAATTGGCTCAATTCTTTCTTTTTTGCCAATTGAACCATCAAAAAAGACGTTGTTGGGATCCAGTTTGTCTCGAATAACAATATTTGTAGTATTTTGTTCAACCTTAAACATAGGCGGTTTATTTATTATAAACGGAGACGAAAATGATCCTTTGCTAAAGTCAACTCAATTCCTTGTTGGTGTCATTAATGTCGTTTGCACCATCTTTTTGGGTATAACCCAAGGTTATTTAACTACTCACTCAATTTTAAATATTTCTCGTCATGTGGAAGAAAAAGTTGGTACAAATGTAACCTTAATTATAGTATGTTTCGGTTCACTCATTGGCACAACAATTCAAATTGTTGTATTGTCTATTTGTGCTTCTTTGCTGTAATCTCTTGATTTATTTTTGTTATTAAAAACAAAAAATAACGTATTCTTTATCTTTTTGGGGTTGTTTTAAATAAATATTTTTATTATATTTTATGGTTTTTCTTAATTAATAAAAATTCGTTGAATATCTAGTTACATTAGTCATGTTTGCCCATCTATTGATATTTGTAATTGGTTGTTCTGCTCAAGTTAAACATCTTGCATTTGATATGAAATGGTTTCCTTATGATACCGATGATTTTTATATTCATCCATTTTTTGCAATGTTGGTGTGCATTATTGCGATTGGAGTATTATTAGTTCCATGCTTGGTATTAACGAATGCAGAGTTATATTATCAACACAAAGAACAAAAACATTCCAAAAAACAAAGGGAATAATGAAAAAGATTGTAATAAATGAATTTAATTATCTTTTTAATAAAATTAATTAAACAAAAATAATAATAAAGAATAATAAAATAAATAATAAAATAAATAATAAAAAGAATAATAAAAAAGAAAAGAAAAATGAAATTACAAAAAACAAAAGGAAATGCCAAGAGAAGGGTTATTCGTTTTAACAGAAAAACAAAGAGCTTTTTTCTTTCCAAAAGATGAAGAAGAATTAACTGAAGAAGAAAAAATTATTAAATCAATTCATGCTATTAGCGAAAATGTTGAAAGAAGAAAAAATATCGTTAAATTTACTAAACTTGATGTTCAAAGTGATGCTGAGGATGTCGTTTTGGTTTTCCCTTCGCAAATTGCCCAAGCAGAATTAGCAGAAGAAGAAGTTGATGAAGAAGAAATTAAAAAATCCGAAGAAGATGTTGTTTGTTCGGGATGTGGTGAAAAAGGTCATTTCTTCTTTAATTGCCCAAATAAAGGAAATCGTAGAGTATCACAAGAACCACAACGCAAAATTGCTGATACAAATACTTATGTTCCAGCTCATTTACGTAGAATTGCCGAAGGAAATGAATACGAAAGAGATATTTCAATTAGAGTATCAAATATACCCGATTCAGTTGATGAAACCATTATAAAAGCACTTTATCATAAAGTTGTAGGCGATGAAAAACAAATATTACGTATTTATTTCCCAAAAGATTTTGTTACTGGAGAAAGAAGAGATTATTGTTTCATTAATGTTGCCACCAAAGAAATTGCTGAAAATGCTATTTCTAAATTAGATGGTTATTTGATTGAATATGCTAAACTTGCTTGTGCGATTGCCAAAAAACGTAATCCAAATTAAAATTTATTTTTAATACTTTTATAGTTTTTTTTATAGTTTTTACTATTTATTAATCGATGATTTTAACATGTTGACAACTCACCTTTCACTTCTTTGTTTGATTCTTGTTTTTTGTTTCTCCCTTAAAGTTAATGAAATTAATACTCCGTGTTTTACTCATTTGTTGGGTATATCCAATTCCGCCATCGAAAGAAATACTATTGATGAGTTAACCCCATACATCGAAAAACATTGGTGTTATAATGGTTTGTATAATGCTAAATCGGAAATATATGGGTTAAGTGTTGAAAATGATTGTTTCGTTTATATTGATCAGATGTTTATTCATTCATATAGTCATAACATTTCAAGATGTGGTCATTGTATGGAAGTTATTGGACCCTCTCTGATTCCAATTAAATGTATGATTGCTGGATGGTTTACTTTTAATTTTAAAAGTTCAAAACAGCAAATAGAAGTTAAAGATTTAAGCAATATAATTATATTAAATGATGTTGTTGCAAAAAAACTGACACCAAACTCAATAGATTTAGCATTCCAAATTTCAATGTCATATTCCTCTTGCAATTATTCTATTTTCCCAACACTTCAAGTTGTTGATATCAAAAGTGATTTACTAAAGGTATTAGTTTATAATTCAAATGAAAGAATTGTAACAATAAGCAATGGTATTTGGAAGAAAAATATCGATGAAGATGGTCATTTTTATGTCGAAAAACCAACAAATAATTCTTATCAAAGAATTGTTGTTTCTTCTTTTGAAGGAAGAACAATTCTATTTAATCGAATTAATGAAACAATTGGAATAAAATATTATTCAATTGCTCAATTTGATCCAACAAAAGAAAAAAAGAATTGTGGTTTTGTTCCTTCAAGAGTAATATTTAATAATCAAATCAACTATACTTCACTTAACATCGCTTTTAAATATTTGATTTCGTCTTTCCATTTGAAAAAAGACTTTGAAATAAATAGTCAAATTGAAGTAATTCCAGCATTAATTTCTAATGACGTAATTCAATTATCGTTGAATTCTACAAGAAATGGTATTTTAATTCATTATCCAACTTTGATTCAACCAACAAGACATTTTAAGGAATTACATATTGATTTAAAACTATTTGGTAACTTTAACGTAAAGAAAGTTTATTTGGCGAATATTAATGGTATTTCTAAAGAAAATACAACTACTAATCATTCTGTTTTACATTTTAATGATGATTTTATGTTTATTACTGACAAAAAACAATTGGTTGAACAAAATCAGTTCTTATTTAACTTGACTGTTATTTTAAACCAAAGCATTAAGAGCTATTTCAATTCTATCATTTTGGATTGTGATGTTAATACCACAATCGCCGAAATTGTAAATGCAGAAAGTATTGATAGAAATGAAAATTCTATTGTGGAATGTGATATTGAATCATTTGATTGCAAAAAAACACAATGTTCAACTGGAAATTTAAATTCTTCTTTAGTATTTGAACCATATTGTGAACCATATTGTGGTTCATGTATTGTTGGATATCAATGCACACCTTTTGGTTTTTGTGAAAAAATTTATTCACAAAACAAGAATAGTTCATGTCTACTATTTTTTTCGTTACTTGTTGTGGTTTTATTCTTAATATAATTGAACGACATTGCCCAATTATTTTCTTTCTTCTATTTCTCCAATAAACCCACTTACTAACTTTGTTAGTAACAACTCTACCATTTTCTGAAAAAAGTTCCCATTCGTTTACAATTCAGAAAACTAAAATGAAAAATGTTTTTTCGCATGAAATTTACGGTAACAACCAATAATTTGTCGATAAAAAAAGAGTAGAAACAAATCTTTCTGGTATTTCAAAATTAAATAAAGAAATAATCAACAAGTTAAAATAGAAAGTAATGTTTGGTCTTCTGAGTTAACCTCAATGATGGCTCTGTATTTCAACAGACCATTTAAATAAGTATTCACTTCTTTTCCTTTTGAATAAATTGATTTACAGTCATAAAGAAGATTGAAATTCTTTGTGAAAATGGAATTTAATTTATCCATTTGAATTGTTTCCTTTTTAACAGAATTCTTGTTGGTGTAATTGACAAATAAACCAAATTCTTGGGTTAAGTCAACTAATAGTCTCATCATTTCAGTTGTTTTATTTGTTTCTTTTCTTCTTTTTGCCGTTTTTTCATTTAGACCTTTAGAGATTTCCAATTCATATCTTTCTTGACTCCTTTTCTCAATGAAATTCTTCAAATCAATTCGATCGTCTTTGTGGCCAATAGATTCTATGTAAATTATTTGACCAAAGACATTAGCCTTTTTAAATGGTCTTTTAATCGTTATTGGAATAAATTGGGCTAGTAAAGCAATAATAAATCCTTGTTGATACACCAAATTGTTACGATGTGTAACAAAATCAGCAATAGACTTCGTATCATGAATATTTTCTTGTGGCTTGGTCATTTTGTGTTCCTTCTTTTTCGACGTTGTTTGGGATATGATGGTTATTAAAAAACTTTATTATATCCAGTTTAAATAGGGAGAATTAAAAATAAACTGAGAAACACAGACAATCACCAAAAAATTTCGCGTAAAAATGAACAAAAATATGAGTTTATGCTTATGCTAAATGGGGTAGCAGTCAATTATGAGTACAAAATTGCAACTGGCTTCATTTGAAAAAAAAACAACTGAGTTTATTTTTGTTGAACACATTAAATATTTTTAGAAAAATGGCAAACCATTTTACCCAAATCTTTGAGTGTCGCGAATTTCATGAACTCAATTATTATTGATTGTCGGGAAACAAGAATTATCTTAAATTCCAAATTTCTTTTTAAATTGAATTATTGTTTTTGAAAAACAAAAATAAATCAAGGGTTAAAGAATAACCCTTTCAACAAAAAAACAAATAAAAACACAGTATTTGTTAAACAATGACTGCTGTAGTAGGACTTCCCAATGGTGCTTTAAAATTAATTTCATTAGTACCACCCAAGGTTATTGCTAGTTCTGGTCCAATCACTAAAATACCATCGACTGTTAATTTTATTGAATTTGATCCAAGTGTCCCAGCATCATACAGATATGTTAATGGGGTCGTTGTTATTGCATTATCACATTCCCCTGTTTTATATAAAATTAGCATTGAACCATTCACAATTGAAAGAATTGAATTACCTTCAAAACATCCAATCGTTATGATGAAGACATCGGTCAATCAGTCAACATTAATGTATTCATCTCAAATTGAAATTAATTACAAACAAATTGGGCAAAAAGCGATAATTGTATTACAGGGTGATGGAACATTAACACGAATTTTCAATAATAAAATTGAATGGAGTTTGAAATTAAAGAAATGGGATTTAAAAACTGAAGAATTAAATGAAGTTCCATTAATTAGTGAACAAGAGAGTGAAAGTAGCGAGGAAGATGAAGATAATTTTGATGACATTAAAGGTATTAATATTAATGAAATGATTGAGGATCTTGTTGATGTAAATGAAAATAATGGAGACGAAAATAGCATTGAATTAATGGAAGAAGGTGATGAAAATGAAGAATTTGGAAGTGAAAATAGAAATGAAGGATCAAATGAGAATGAAAGTGATGAGGAACTGGAAGGTGATGAGGAAATTAAAGAAGAAAAACCAAGAAAAAAGAAGTATATAATTCCAACTGAAATTAAAGGATTATATGGAGTATTTGATTTGGGAAATGATTTTATCATTGGAACAAATAAAAACGCATTTCCAATTAGAAAATATACATTTAAAAATGAAATTGAAAGTTCACCATTATGCGATTTAAAACATATTTCCATTTGCATAATTGATGAAGAAATATATTTGGGATGTTCAAATGGAATTATTCAAAGATACTCTTTTGAAAATAGAAAAAGAAGTGTTTTATCTAAATTTAAAAAGGTTTATGATATTAATGATCTTTCTCATCCAGTTGAAAGATTAGATAAACGTGAAGAAACTCATCCAATGATTACTATTCAAGTTTCTAATTTCCCAATAATTTCTATTTGTTCAATTCCAAATAGTAAATTAATTGCTTGTGGAACAAGTGCTGGAAAAGTTTATTTGATTGATACTTTAACAAATAGAGTAATTTGTTGCTTAAAAGGACCTCAAGGAAGTGTGAGATTATCATGTATTAATAATTATTTGGTTGGAGTATCATTAGATCGATGGATGTATGTATGGGACCCAATAAAACGAATACCATTAACCAAAACATACCTCAAAGCCCTTCCAAATTCTTTGGTTCTTTCAAATTGATTGATTTAATACTAATTTTCGTTATATAAAACACCAATTTATTTTCAAAGAAATGAACTTTAAAAATTTTGGAAACGGATTTTGGTGAGTAGTAAGTTGTATAATAAAAAATATTAATAAATATAGTTAACGACAATCAAAAAGAAAAACGTGACGTGTCATTGACAAGACGACAATCTCATAACTAAAAAATAGAAGTGATGTTCATTTTATTGTTTATTACATTTTGTTTGGGAGCCCAAATCTCTCAAGTCTCTCCAAGCGAAGCTGAAGGTTTTATCAATGCGGACAAATTTACTTTTTTGTGTTTTAGTGATCCAAAAGATGTCAAAACTTTAACAAAGAAAATGGAAAAAATGAGTGACAGTTTTGAAGAAGTTCAATTCGGAATTTATAATGCAACATTGGATGGAGAAATCGAAAGTAGATTTAGTATTTCATCATTACCATCATTTATTCTTCAACGACCTGGATATCAAAAGAGATTCTATTATGACACTTGGAATTCTGAAACGATTTATGAATTCTTACGTGAAGGTACTTCTCCTGTTGTTGATAAGATTACTTTGGAGAAAGGAAACCAACTTCTAAATGAAGTTGCTGGAGAGAAAAAGAAAGGAAAAAAAGAGAAAAAACTTCATCCTTTCTTCTTATTAGTTGCTGATGCCGAAAAAGATAAGGAAATTATTAAAAAATATATCGCTGCTGCTGATGAATTAAAATTATCTATTGATGACCATTTCTTCATTGCTGATGGTGACTTACATTTCTATCACAGAAATTCTGATGGAATAATGAATTGGAATAGTGACTATGATGTTGAATGGTGGATGAATGTTGTCATCTTCCCTGTGTTTTCAAAGTTAAATGAAGAAATGACTGAACTTCTTGATTACAACCATCACTTACCAATTTTCTGGTATTTCTATAATAAAAATGACAAATCAAAAGAAGAAGAAATAAGAAAACTTGCACATCAATACCGATTGAAAATGCTTTTTGTTGAAGTTGAAGGAAAAGATATTGAACTTGGATTGTATGGTCAAACAACTTCTCCATCAGCCACCATTCTCCATGCCAATGGAAGAACTATGTATCCATTGAAAAATGTAAATTCTATTGCAGAAGATATTTCCAATTTTTTCAATAACAAATTAGAACCATTGGTCAGAAGTTCTAAAACAAAAGAACCAATTGTAGGTGTCCAAGCTGAACAGATAATTCGAAGTGAATTTGATACTGTTGTTAAAAATACTAAAAATGTTGTCATTTTTGTTGTTGACTCATCTCCATTCTCTGTCAGTGTATTAAAAAGAGATATTGCCGCCTTCCTCAATAGAACCCAAGGTGTTACTGCGTTTAAGTCGTTTTGGATGAATTCCGACACTGACGATGTCCCAGTAGAAATCCAATTTACCAATATTCCAGCTGTTTTAGTTTATTCAAATGGAGTATGGAACACGATGGATAGCTATCCAACACAAAAATCGGTTGTTGATTTTATTTCTCAATTCTTTAAATTTGAACCACTCCCAGAAATTCCTGAATTACAATTACCACCATTGGAAGAAGGAGAAGACGAAGATATTGAAGAAGATATTGAAGATGAATTAGAAGATGAAGAAAATGAAAAGGTTGCAATTGAACTTACAATTGAACAAGTCAAAGATTTGTTGAAAGATAAATTTGTAATGGGTACTCTTGAAGAAATTAACTGGAGAAAATTATTCAAGATTCCAAAAGATTTTAATGCCAACGATGACAAATCAATCAAGAAGTTAATGGGAGATGATACTTTTATGAGTTTAGTCACCCCCTTCTACCAAGAACTTCATGACTCAAAGGATACCAAAGGAACCAAACCACACAAACCACACAGAGATGAACTTTAATTTAAGAGACTTCAGTTATTAATTTAATTTTTTCATGAATTGAAAGTCAACAAAGCCATAATGTTCAGAACATTTTTTACAAAAATAGTAAACCATTTTTTTTGCCAATTGTTTTTAAAGAATGGTTTGTCGAAGAATAATCGAAAACAATCCTTTTGAAAACAAAAAATCAATCACCATCCAAAAGACCTCTCCTTTTAGGATTTGGGGGTAATAAAACTAAACTTTGTAACAAAAGAATGAATTTACATTTTTGGTGATTCAACCAAAAAAAGGTGTTGATTTTAATTATAGCTGAGTTCCCATGGTTTTCCTCCATACATTACAGTGTACGTAACAGTCGTTGGGACAAAACATGTTTTGGATGAGTTCACTTTTGAAATAATGCTGTAATACCTATTTCTTACGGCCCTAGCAGTCCTTCCCTTCAACAATTTTGAAATTTCACTCCATTTGTTATCTAACTCTTTATGTCCTTTTAATATAATTGAGTCCTCTTCTGATGTCCACCCACTATTGTCTATGGATGGACAAACATGGTTGACATACCTTTCTCTGCACTGTTTTCTTGTTCTTGTTCCAACAAATTCAGCAATTTCAACCCACCTCGAAGAACCATATTTGTCAACTGCTTGAAGCAATTTATTGTCTTCATCATCAGTCCAATTAACACCAGGCTTTCTGTTGTTCTTTTTTTTCAAAGTGCATGGAAAAGGACTGGAAGCAGATGATTCAAAAACGATTTGATCTAAGTCGGAGTGAGAGAATTGTGGTGATTGCATTGGAACAGGATAAACTGTTCGTTGAGTTTTTTTTTGAAGGTTTAAATACAACAAATAAAACTCTAATTTGGAATCGAAAAAGGTTATGAAAAGATTATGAACGCATGACGTTGTCAGTTTAGGCGTTATAAGTGTTGTCTAAATATTTAATAGTAAAATATATAATAACTTAAAATTATCTTACCCTCCTTCTCTATGATATTTTTGGAAAGTCACAGATTAGTACCCCTAGATTTCATTTGGTGTTGAGCTCTTCTGCGAAAAAAAAAATGGTCGCTCTTTCGATATGAAATCTGGTTGGTTTTTTACAAAAGGAGTGAGCAGTTATTTTTGTAAAAAACGCAGAGTGTTCTCTTAAAAAGCGTTTGGAACTACTCTTTATTTGTGTTTTGTTGCACATTTTAGAAAGGGTAATAATGGTTTACTAATTTACGAATTCTCTCTGCGACTACTCTTAAAAAAGGCTTTTTCTCACAACAAATTATGAGTTTGAGAAAAAAAAATGAAGGAAGAAGTGTTTTGTTTGATTTTTCGTTCAGTGGAGTTCGAAATTGAAGGTCATAACTTGGAGTATTATTTTTTTTTGTTATGAAAACCACAGGACAGAAAAAGTTCAGCCCTTTTGTGGATGCATTAAAAATAAATTCTGATGGATTTGATTTTTATCTTTTTGAATCAAAACTTTAACTAAATTCAAGTTACCGTTTCTATAATAACTGCTCTTTTCTTTCAACAGTTCAAGAAAATCGAAATAAAAAACCCAAATTGTGGCGATAAAAAGCATATGGATTTTAATATTCTTCATAATGAACTATAGCACCCTTCAATTGTTCGGGATCAAAATATTTTAAGTTCTCTAAATAAATGGCAGCGGCATATCCCGACATCCCCATTCCAATTGAACACCTATAATCATACGCTATTTGAAGACATTCCAAAGCTCTCTTTTTACACCAATCCTCAAGAACTTTCACGGTTTGACAATATTTTAACAAAACAGTTGAGTATTGTTCCAAAATAGCGGCATACAATCTTCCATGCGATTTGTTCCAGTGAAACTCCGCGACTGGAATCAGTATTTCCTCAGCGATTTGTATTGGATTTGAACAGGATTGGGTCATAAAATAGTTTCTTAAAGCTTTAAATAAAAATAAATGATATGGACTCATTTTTCTTAATGGTCGATAAAACCATCGATATCGACTTTCTTGCTTAAACTTCATTATTGCATGTTCTTCAGCTTCATAAAAATTAACTTCTTCTTCTGTTGATTTCCTTCCACAAGTATGACAAACCCATCCTTCAATATCCGGATAAATTATTCCTCCACAATAGCTACAATCAAATACTCTCCAATTATCTATTCCTTGTGTACACAATGGGCAATCACATTCAAATCCATAATACTCTTGGTAATATTTTATTCTTTTTGAATTAACATTTGGAAATGAATATGATATTGTTAATTCTTCCCCTACTTCGATATCTTTAAGTGCGGTATAATACATTGTATCAGCAACAGTGTGCCATCCCATATTTTCTTCACATGAATGATTAACTAAACTACAACCCATAAAGACGGCAAATCCCTCTTGAAAATCCAAAGAAAATGAATTGGTATGAATTCCATTTACTATTCTCCTTAATTCATCTTCACTTACTTCATATTTAAATTCATTTTTATGTTCATTAAATTCATTAAACAACCATTGAACATGACCTTCAAATTCCCTATCTCTTGAATCATTTTGTGCCAATTGGGAAACAAAAAATGGTGTTGCTGTTGATTCTCCTTTAAAAACAGTTTTACAAAGTTCATAAGTAGAATCTTTGTTGCTATCATTTGTTTCAGTCCCAAGAAATAGAATGGATGCTCTTTCTTTAAATACCAATTCTCCTTTTTTGATTGGTTTACAACAAATAACGCCTCTCCCCTTTCCTTCAATGTCTTCCATTATCCATTTCCTTTTTGGAAACTCTCCTTCAAATAATTCTTCATATGAGTTGTATAATGGCATATTACTTCTATCGATTGGATCTGTTCTATTTGGAATTATAACATTATACCTTTCATCAATTAATTGATTTAATTGTGGGTAAGCTCTTGTTTCCATTAAATCAATTAAAAATTCAATTAAAAGATAATTCTTTTTTTCTTTTTTTTAAATCCTTTTAAAACCAAAATATGAATTAAAAAGAATTATTTGATAATTCTCTTTTCATTAATTTTCAAATCCTTCCTTTTCAAAATAAAATTTATTAAAAACTCAAACTTATTTCTTTTCTTCTCCTTCTAACAGTGCTTTGGTTTCTTCAGGTTTTTTATCAAGATGTGAATAATCAAAGAATGAGCCAGCAATTCTAAGATATCCATTGTAAATGAAAAGTCCTTCAAGAAGGAAGAAGAAACCAGCGAGTTGAAGATAAGACCAATCATTCCATGTTTCTCCAAGTGGTGAGTCTTCGGCAACAAAGAGACCAATAAATAATTGAACAATCCAAATACAAGCAGTTCTGAGACCTTCAAGAATAGTTCTAATAACGGCTGATGAAACGAGAGTAACAAACATACCAAAGAGATTATAGGCAAGAATAACAATTGAATAAACAGTGGTTAACAAAAGGATTTGTGGTGATTTAACCAACATGTAAAGAGTATCGGTGGTTGATTCATAAACTCCTGAACCAGCGTTGGATGGAATAATGTATTGAACAACAGTCAAACAAATACCAGAACAAACAAGTCCTCCCCATAAACCTTCAAGACCGACAATTAGAATTGGATCAGTGTTGGCATTTTTAAGAAGGAATTCTTCAATAACGATTTGTGAAGCTTGAATGACTTGGGCAGTAATGACCAAACAAATACCAATAATTTCAAGATAGAGTTCAACTGAACCTTTTTCAGAATAATCACCATAAACATCTTCAACATAAACTGGGTCTTTAACTGGTGCCATAAGGCAAGAGAAGGCAACAACTACAAGGGCAAAAGCAACGAAACAAACACCAACCCATTGATAGGCATGAACTTTTCTTCTTAAGAAGAATTTAGTGAAAATGGCAGAGAAAATGGTCATGGATCCTCTTAACATTTGCCAAATAGAGGCTGGAATCCATAACAATCCAACGTTTGCCAAAGCAGTTGCAACAAGATCACAACAAGCTGGAATAGCAACAATCAAATAAGTTTTAAAGTGAGAATTTCCACTTTTCTCTTCTTTTACTTCTTCTTTCTTTTTACCAAAGAATTTTAAAAACAAGTGTTTTCCTTCAAAGACAAATAAACATCCAAACATACCGATGAACATCATTTCGGTTTGGAACCAAGGTTTTTCAAAGGAGTGAACATCTCCATCTAACCCTTCTCCTTCAATTGAGAAAATTAATTTTTGAATAACGACTGTGCATGTTCCAAAACAGAGCATACCAGCGATAATAAAAGCCTTGGCCAACACTGACACCATAATAAAATTAAAAGTGAATTAGAATAGGTTTAAATAAGTCTTTTTTGTTCTTTCAAAGAATCTTCTTTTCTTTTCTGATTTAATTCCATTTTTTGAATGAATGTTTGATTTCTTACTCATTTTCATTATCATTTTAGTTTTGTTGTCTTTAAGATTTTGATTGTCTTCGTTTCCTTTTTCGAAGATTTAGAAAATTCTTTCATTCACTATTTTTGTCATTATTGTGGACTCTCATATTTCTAGAACAATCGTATTCGAACAAATCGTGGTGTTCTCGAATTGTCTTTTAGTTCCTTTTCTTTTTACAAAAGATTTTATTTATTATAAAAACTAATTTATTTATTAGAGCAGTTGTGATGAATTGCAACCCAAGCAATTTACAGATGAAGCAATATGAGATTGGAATTTGTAACTTGTTGATTCCCAAAATAAAAAATAAATTAAAAATTGTGTGATGATTTTGGGAAAAAAAGAAACGAAGAAATCAAAAGGTTCAAAAAAAGAAAAATAAAAAGGAAAAAAATAACTGATAAAAAGGTAAATGAATAAAATCACAGGAACACTGTTATTAATTCCGAAAGAAAGTTATCCACAAGGAATAAAAGACAATTTAAAAGAAAGTTATCAATTTATAATGAAAATATTAAATAATAGTAGGAATATTAAGCTAATGATTTTTAACTTCTTCAGTTCCCAATTATTTTGGGCTATTATTTCAATGATGATTTGTGGATACTGGAACAGTGTATTTCAAATTTACGCCGATTCCATTGCGGGATTTTGGAAATATAAACATCAACCATTTGTTTTAATGGATATATCATTCGATATTCTTCCGCATATTGAATCAACCCGAATATCTGATTTATATTTGAAGTATTGTATTTTATTAACAACAATTAGATTTGGTTTAACTCCATTACGAACAACAGTATTAAGAAGATATTGTTTTATTCAAGCTGTAATTTTTTTATTTAGAGGTTTTAGTGTCTTTGCAACATTATTACCAAATCCAATGAGTTCATGTAAAACGAATGCAATAGGAAATCCGTTTGTAGAAGCATTTTACGTTATGCTTGGATATCATCATACTTGTGCTGATTTATTATTTTCAGGACATACTGCCAATTTAACGGTATGTGCATTTATATGGGAGCATTATTGTGATAAAGTGCCATTTTTTAATCCATTGATAGAAAGAATATGTGCATGGATTATAGCAATTGTAGGTTATATTGTATTTCTTGCAAATCATTTTCATTATTCCTGTGATGTATTTGTCGGATTTATCATAGCTGGACTAATCTTTAATTTATATCATTCATACATTAAGACAATATCCACAAGAAATAATTTCTTTAATTCCTTCCTTCGATGGTTTGAAGAAGAATCTAATGAAATCCCGAAATTAGTAAGATTAGCGACCAAAAAGACACTTTTACAATAATTTAAATGTACTTTTATGTAAACAACTTTAAAATTAAAAATAGAAATAAAAAGATCAAACATCAAAGAACACCAAAACGAAATCAAATTATAAAAAATTAATAAAAAAAAAGAATTAATTTTTTATTTATTTTTTCAGGGCAAACCCTAGTTATTTTCATTTCAATTTTCTTATGGAAGAAGTTCATCCTATTTTCGATTTGTTTGAAAGTGTTGATACTCCATTAAGTAAAGCTTCTTTATTATCTATTGAATCAACTATTAAATCTAAAAATTTGGAAGTTAATAATATGACTGTTTATTCGTTATTAATCGAATTAATTTCTCAGGCACTTCCATCTCCTCAATCAATTAAAACATTTGAATTACAAATTCAATATTTACTTCAAGTAGTAGAAAAAGTATCAAATGCAATTATTGCGAATGATTTGAAAAGAATAATTCCATTTATCAATTCCATTCATTTGTATTACAAAACGAATAATCGAAATATCAAAATATTATTTAAAGTATATTCTTCTTTTATTCCTAAAATTCCTAAAAGCGCGTTTGAACAAATTTCGAATTCAATTTATGATTTATTTGATTTATTAGAGACAATTCCTGATAATTCTGAAGTTGCTTATAATCAATGTTTATTTAATCTTCTTTCTGACAATTCCTTCAAAAGTTCTTTTGGAAAGAAATTCGTTAATACCCTTATTAAAAAACTTGCTGGTAAAACTCCTATTGTTGCTAAAACTTTACATTTAATTGCTCGTGTTCTTCCAAAATTAACTGAAAAATTAGCAACTTCTGTTATTAATAAAATTACTGAATTGGCTTCTACTGCTGTTGAAACTCCTTTATTAGTTGCTTTATATAAAAGTTATACTACTGCACTTATTAATAAATTAGATCCTCAAATTATTGATGTTATTTCTCAATCTCTTATTAATCATCAACCTACTTCTTTTGATATTCAAGCATCTATTGCATATTCTAATACTTTATTTAATCTTCCAATTGCTATTTCTAAATATGATGTTCAATTAGCAAATGAAACACTTGAAAGTTGTATTAAAATAGTTGGAAAGTATTATTTAGCAGCTGGAGAAAATGCAAGTCAATTTACTGATTTACTTGGAAATATATTAACAAGAGTATTTACAGAACCATTTGTATCATCAGAACAACCACCAATTTCATTTGCGATTAATTATATAGTAGAAACATTATTAAATAAAAAGAATCAATCATTAACAGAAGAAACATTAAAAATTGTAAAGAAAATGTTTATTCATGGAAAACCAAAACATATTGATTATTTCGTTCCATTATTAATATTAATGAATAAATTATATGAACATTTTAGTATTAGAGATGCGGTTGAGAAATGTTTTATTTCTGC
>NWBR01000871.1:22844-34037 GCA_002914575.1 Entamoeba moshkovskii
GAAAAGATCTACAAAGAAAACTAAGTTAGAAACTCAAAGTGCATTTAAAGCTTTAATGAAAAAAGAAAAAGGAAAAGTAAGTATGAAGAAACCAATTAGGTTGGCTAAAAAGAAGACAACTAAAAAATAAAAGATTGAATTGAATGGTTTTTTTTCTAAAAGAATTTGTGTTTTGTTGTTGTATTTTAATTTCTCAACACATTACTTTTAGTGATTTTGAAATGTTTTTTATGCTGAGTGGGTTTATTAGAAAGAAATTATGTGTACTTTCCTTTCATTAAGAATTCCTTTGCACTGAAATAAATATAAGGTTAATCATTTTTTGAATTGGATGAGAGAAAACAAGTTTTTGGTTCTTTGAATTCAACTTCTGGCTGTGAATTTTTGTTTTAAAAATTGAAAAAATTAAAAAATCTTTTGAAAAAGAAACAAAAAAAGGAAATGAAGTATTTTGAATTAAATGAAGTTTGTCGACATGAAGTATTTGATTGGAATTTAAATGGGAACTGAATAAAACATAAACAATGAGTCTTTACGATGAATTTATGAAAGTAGACATTCAACCAAACGTAAAACAATCAAAATCAACAAAAAGACAATCAAAACAAAGAAACAATTGTGATTCGAATTCAATTGTTTCATCCAATTCAACACTCTCTGTTGATGAAGAATGGAAACAAACACCATACAATTTGAATGGACAAATTGTATATGTTGTTATTGTTGATTTGAATGGTAGATTTGTTCGACCTTTCACACCATCTGATTTTGGATGTTTAAGAAAAAGAATGTCTGGAATTCACAAGTGGATGTTGTCTTCTCCAAAGCACAGAAAAAATGAATATGCTGTTGTGATTGATTGTTTTGGAACAATCATTGATGGTGTTTTTCATTCTTGATTTGTTTTATTCTTTGTTTTCATTTACTTTGTGTTTCTATTATTTGTTTTCTTTTTAAATCATTTAATTTTCATTAAGTTTTGCATAGAATGGTGTGGTTTTAAAACTTTCTTTGAATTTCACACATACTTCTGTGTTTCCTGTGATTGTCTTCAGCTCATTACATTCCCAAAACGCTCTAACCCCGATTTCCACAACACTCTTTGGTATGTGGATTTCTTTCAATTTATTGCATTTTTCAAAACAGTAATTACCAAGACAACTAATTGACTCTGGTATTTCAATATGTGTTAATTCAATACAATTACTAAATGATGAATTAAGATGACTTAATGAAGATGGAATTATCACTCTTTCAATTGGATTTCTTGAAAACGTAAATTTTCCAATATATGTTATTTGATTATTTAATGTGATTTCATTTATTCCTTTATCATAAAAACAACCACTTCCAATATGATGGAGTTGTGATATGATTGTTGTTGGAATTGTAAGGCTATTACATTCTCTAAAGCAACCTTCACTAATTTTAGTTAAACATGATGGTATGTTGATTTTACTTAAATTTGAACATTCACAAAAAATAAAACTAGGTATCTCTTTCATATTATTTGGTATTTCTACTTCTTTTAAATATGAACTATTACTAAATGCATATTCTCCAAAATGAATGACATTACTTGGAATTGTTAGTGATGTTATTTTACAACTACTAAAACAACAAAAACCAATTCTTGTGATTGATGATGGAATTGTTATTGTTGATAATTCTTTTGCGTTACAAAATAATTTATCATCCAAATCATCAACAAATTGTGAATATTCTATTGTTGTTAACTCATGGCAATATGCAAATACACCTTTATTTAAAGAAGTTAAAACACTAGGTAATGTTATTGATTTTAATCCATAACAATTATAAAATACAAATTCGCCAATCCTAGTTAATCTTGATGATATTATAATTGATGTTAATGATTGACTACTTTGAAAACAATATTTATCAATTTCAACTACTGAATTTGGTATCTTCATTTCTTTGATATTTGACCATGAAAAAATCTCATCATCCAATTTATTAACAACATTTGGTATTTCATTTCCATACTTCAATCTATCATCCTTAGTATAAATAATTCTTCTAAATTTGATATTTTGATATTTTTCTTTCATTGTTAAATAATCATGATATGATAATTGATAATACACATAATAACCACTAATATCACCATCCGAAAATATTTCATCATTAATATCAAATAACCATTGAGTTTGTAAATTAATAAAATACTTTCTTGATTTCTGATTAATTTGAAATGGATTAAAATGAAATTTGTCAATATTCTCTTTGAATTTCGAATTAACTAATGTGATATTAATCATATCTGATATACTTCTAACATATTTCGAACATATTAACATCGAATATGAGTCTAATTGTCTTCTCATTTCTCTTTTTGGTAGTTTTTTTATTTTTTTTTTCTAATTTCTTTCTTTTAAAATTTTTTAAAAATATGAATGAAATTTTTTGGGAAGTGTTTTTCAAATTGGTTGAGGTAAAATGAAAAAATAAATTTTTTTCTTTTAAAATAAATTTTAATCGAATACAAAGAACTTAAAATCATTACATTTCTTAACTCCGTTGTTATAGAATTCTTTGTTTTAATTGTTTAAAAAGCTTCAAAAAATAATCTTTAAACATTTCAATTGAAGTTAAAAGATGGATGTTATTGGTGAACCAAAACTGAATTGTGTTAATGTTGAAATAATTACGAATTTGAAAGAAAAGTTTGAAGAAACATCAAATCTTTTTTACACGTACTTGGAATACTTAAAAGATGAAAAATTTGAAGACAAACCCAATGAAACAGAAGAAGAAGCAATTAAAAGAGCAGAAAGCGTTTATGACCGATTTGATGAAATTGTCCAAAGAAGAGAAATTGTATTAAAAAATGGGAAAGAAACAATTGATTTAATTGATAATGTAAAAAGTGAAATAGAAAAAGTTGTGAAAAGTTGTGAAAATGATAAAATTCGCTTGTTTGAAAAAAAAAATCATTTGATTGATAAAATAATTGATTTGGAAGAAAGGAAATTGAATAAAGAAATTGAACCATTACAAAATCAAATTGATTTATTAAAACAAAGATTTCATAACAAAAAGAATGAATTGGATGACCAAAGAATATCTTCAGAGGAGTTTAAACAAATAAAAATTCAAAAGGATAATTTAGAAAAGATGGTCAAAATTATTGATTTGAGTGAAATCGAGAAAATTGAAGAATGGACTCAAATGAAATTTGGAAATATCATTTTTAATTCTGATGTTGATGATTGTTCTTATGGTAGTGAACCAACTTATTGTAAGGGGGATTGGGTTATAAATCATACATCAGTATTGGATTTGGATAAACATGATACATCAGTATTTGATCAAAAAGTAATAAATAAAAGTAACTTGATATTTTTAATTGAAGATGATGATGGTAATAAATTTGGAGGTTATGTTAATGCTAAAATAGAAAAAACTGAAGATTGGACTAATGATTCAAAATCATTTTTATTTTCATTAAAGTCAAATGGAAGATTAAATGGAATGTTCAAATTCGAAAACGTTTATCCAGAGAGGGCATTTTATTTATACACAAGTGGAAGTACTGGATTGTTTAAGTTTGGACACAACCAAGACGCACAAACTAGGGGAGGTCCAAAATACGATCTCCTCGTTGAAAAAAAGAGAAGTAATTATAGTTCAACTTGTGTTCAAGAGGCAGTATATTATGGCTGCACACAAAGATCATTTGATTATCATGGAATCGAAGAAGCACTCTGCGGAAAAAACTATTTTACACCAAAAAGAATAACAGTATTCCAATTGATTTAAAGAAACATTTTTGTTAAAAATATTTGAGAAAAAAATTAAAAAAATAAGAAAAGATAATAATTTGATTTGTCAAAAGTATTCGTTTGAAAAAAAAACTCTCGTCAAAATTTTTTTAATTCTTTGGGAAGAAAGCGATGGTGTGATCAAGCCATATGCGACAGGATCATTACCAACTTACTTCCAAAATAAAATTTAATCTTCAAAACATTCATTCATATCTAATGACTTCTTGGTCCTTTGTTTCCACCAAAGCTTCCACCTCTTGAACCACCTCTGTTTCCTTCGAATCCACCTCTATTTCCACCAAAATTACCTCTTGGTCCACCTCTACTAAAACCACCTCTTGGTCCACCTCTTGGTCCACCTCTACTAAAGTTACCTCTTGGTGCACCGCCTCTGCTCGCACCACCTCTGCTTCCTCCACGTTTAACTGGGGCAGGTGGATTCTTCAAACGTTCAACTGAGAAAAGTTTATCAGTGTACAAATAAATTTGATCATCTTGGGAATAAGAATCTGCTTTGACTCCTTCTGATGGGAAGACACTGAAATAATAATCATTTAATGGCCCAAACACTTCTCCAACTTTTCCTACCTCAGCCCTATTGGCGTTGTAAACAACAGCATTGAAAGCAGGGTATTGTGTAGTTGATGTTGATTTAAAAACCATTGTGTTTTCAGCGGCGTGCATGAATTTTCCAAATGGAATTAATTCTCCGCTTGGTTGTTGATCACGACCATATGATTGTCTTCCTCCAAAAGATCCTCTGTTACCACCTCTATTTCCACCTCTATTACCACCTCTGTAGGACATGTTGTTTTAATAAACAATCAGTTTCTTCATTTTATTTGAGCATAACCCTAGTTTTAGAAATTTTTACTTACATTTACTATTGTTCTTTTTATTATTATTTGTTTTTAATAACATTATTATTTGTTGTCTCTTGAAAATTAAATACATCCATCAAAAAAACATTAATTGGAGAGCAGCTGTAGTTTACATGGTAAAACACTCACTTAATTATTTTCTTCTATGAAGAAATAAGTTGAAACAAGTTAAAGTATTGAGAGAAGTGGGTTCAACTCCCACCAGTTGCATTTTTTAAAATTTTTTAAAATTTTTTTTGATCTTTATATTATTTTATAGTTTTAAATACGAAAAGAGAAATCAATAGAAAACCAATTATGTCAGTTGGAATTAATTGTTATTTTCTTAATAAGTAGATTCTAAGAAAGGGGTATTCTCAAAACCATTTCTGAATTGGATGCAAACAGCCACATTTCCGATAACTGATTGTAATTTTGAACAATTTCTAAAAGCACCCCTACCAATTTTTGTAATATTTATTGGTATGTTGATTTTAGTTAAATTTTCACATCCACAAAAAATAAAACTAGGTATCTCTTTCATATTATTTGGTAATTTTACTTCTTTTAATTCTGTATTATAGCTAAACGAATATTCTCCAATAGTAACAACATTACTTGGAATTGTTAATGATGTTAATTTACAATTATTAAAACAATCATTACCAATTCTTGTAATTGATGATGGTATTGTTATTGTTGATAATTCTTTTGCCTTATAAAATAAATACTCATTCAAATTCACAACAAATTGTGAATATTCTATTGTTGTTAATTTACAACATCCAGAAAATAAATTTTTATTCAAAGAAGTTAAAACACTTGGTAATGTTATTGATTGTAATTGATAACAATTATAAAATGCGTATTCACCAATCCTAGTTAATCTTGATGATATCGTAATTGATGTTAATGTTTCACAACAATAAAAACAACGATTACCAATTTCAACTATTGAATCGGGTATCTTGATTTCTTTAATTTCTGTCCAAGAAAAAATATAAGATTCTAGGGTATTAATAACAAATGGTATTTCATTTCCATATTTCACTCTATCTTTGTCTCGATAAATAATTCTTCTAAATTTGATATTTTGATAATTGTCTTTCATTTTTAAATAATTATGATATGATATTTGATAATACACATAATAACCACTAATATCACCATCGGAAAATATTTCATCATTAATATCAAATAACCATTGAGTTTGTAAATGACAAAAATACTCTCTTGATTTCTGATTAATTTGAAATGGATTAAAATGAAATTTGTCAATATTCTCTTTGAATTTCGAATTAACTAATGTGATATTAATCATATCGGAAATACTTCTAACATATTTTGAACATATTAACATCGAATATGAGTCTAATTGTCTTCTCATTTCTCTTTTTGGTAGTTTTTGAGATGAGAAAAAACTTAAAAAAAGAAAATAAAAACATCACAAAATACTTAAGAAACAAAAAATAAAAATTGAAAAAAAGAACTAAAAACGGAAGATATAAACAAAGGGAATGATAATAATTTTATTTGCAGGAAAGGAGAGATGTGGTAAAACATCGTATTGTAAAAGTTTAGTTTGATTAATTATTAATTATTAATTATTAATAATAAATTAATGTAAAGATTGGAGAACAATTATCAGAAAATTATATTTTTACGGTTGGTGTTGATTTTTATTCAATCACGAGGTACTATGATAGATCTTTAACTTTATTGCAAATTGTTTGTTTTTTGTTTTAATAAAAAGGAAGTTATACTTAAAGTAATGAAAGTGGGATTGTTCTGGTGATGAAAGATTTCATGTTGTTACATCTTCATTTTACGGAAATACTTCATTATTTTTCATTTTTATTGATTTATCAATCCAATATGAAGGCAGAAATATAATTCAATATTGGTTAAATGATATTGATTTATGGAATTCAAATGAAAAACGATGTGTTGTTGCTGTTGGAAATAAAAGTGATGTTTTGAATAAGAAAACACTCGAAATGTTTGAGAATGACGCAAAAACGAAGAATATTAAAACATTTATAATATCTTCTTTGAAACAAGAATTACAATTTGATGATATTTTGATGTATTATTTAAATGTGAATGCACAAGAAGGAAGAGTTATCAAAAATGAACCTAAAAAACTCAAACACAACAACAAAAGTGGTTGTTTTATGAATTAATATGTTTTTAATACCAATTTTATTTAAAACAAAAAAGAGATCTTTTTATTTGACATTAATTTGAAGTCTAACTTAAATAAAGAATGATGTCTAAATGATGTTCAAACAAACAAAGAATAAGTTAATAACTTGTCTTTCACGGTTTAAAAGGAAATTGATTGAAACTGAATATTAATAAATTTGACTTAAAAGAAGAAATGGCAATTATTACTACTATACAAAAATATGTAAATGATATTGAAACTAATCTTCCAATTCTTAATGATAAAATTGAAAATGGAATTGAGGAATATAAGAATTATTTGGAATGTTTAAAAGATGAAAAGTTTGAAGAAAAGAAGAATGAAACAGAAGAAGATGCAATTAAAAGGGCTGAAAGTATTTTTGATAGATTGGATGAAATGATTAAAAGAAATGAATTATCAAATAAAAAAGCTTTAGATATTGTTGAAATACTTAACAAAATGACTGATTTATTTAATGGAATTGTTAAAGATACAGAAAATGAAAAAGAGAAATTGGCAGTGAGAAACAATGAATTTCTTGATATTATCATTGATTTGGAAGAAAAAAAAAGTAAAAAATTGACTGATCTAAATCCAAGAAAAAGATATACATTTAAAGGTATTTTTAAGGATAAAAGAATAGAATTAAATGAACGCAGAATGAAAACAAAGGAAATGATACAGAATCAAATGATAAAACCTCATAATGAACCAAACGTATCAAATCCCGCAACAGTCGCAACAGCAACCAAACCAGCAACAGTCGCAACAGTAGCGAAACCAGCAGTCGTAGCAACAGTCGCAACAGTATCAAATCCCGCAAAAGTCGCAACAGTAGTAACAGCAACCAAACCAGCAACAGTCGCAACAGCAACCAAACCAACCACACCAACAACAGTAGCAACAGCAACCAAACCAGCAGTCGTAGCAACAGTCGCAACAGCAACCAAACCAACAACATTAGCAACATTAGCGAAACCAGCAGTCGTAGCGGCAGTTACAAAAGCCTCGAAATGAACTGTCTCCAGTTTCTTTTCAACAAAAGAAACTTAATGAATTTTGGAGTTTTATTTCTGTTATTCTTATTTCTAATTACCATAAATAAAATCGAGTGTAATTTGATTTGCACTTCTTTCATTTCAGTACATATTAAAAAAAGAAAGAAATAAAAGACTTCTTTGAAAAATGAAAGATTTCATTTTTTTTTTATTTTTTACATAAAAAGGCTTCGTAAAGTTTAACAACAAAATGAAAGAATAGTTTTTTCTTAATACTTAAAAAAGAAGCACCCAAAAAGTAAAAGTCAAAAAATTATTCTCGTTTTAACTTTTTGATAATATTTTTTTTCACACACCTCTTTTAAACATTCTTCTGATTTCCAGTACTTCTAAAACATTTTATTATTATTCAAATAAATGAAGATGAAATTGTTTTGTTTTGTTTTTGTCATGACAACCTTCAATTAATTATTTTAAACTTTTCTGTTGTGTAACAAATGCTCAATTTAATAATAAACTCAATGAATTTTCAAAAAGAAATTAAATTAATTGAATGACTGTGATTCTTTTTGGTGTGAAATTGTATTTTCCACAAAGTGCATTTTCTATTCCATTGTAATTAAATACATATTGATTGCAATATGATTTATTTTTATTGTTTTCCTTGTAAATACCGATATCTCCATTTCCAAATAAAAAGTATTCATATGATTGACTAAACAACCTAAACGCATATTTTGATTGAATAATATCAAATTTGAACATTTCATTTAATCTTCCATTTGATTTTAATGAAAATACAAATGATTTTGGATCAACTATTAATTCATAGTGATCAATTTTTGCATCAACATAACTTCCAAATTTATTATCATCATCTTCAATTAAAAATATCAAATTACTTTTATTTATTACTTTTTGATCAAATACAGATGTATTAACTTTCCAGTCATCGAAATCTGAATCAAAAATAATATTTCCTATTTTCATTCCACTCCATTCTTCAATTTTATTCATTTCATCCAAATCAATTATGTTTTTTCTATCAAGAATTCCTTTATGGTCAATATTGTTTTTCCAATATTTACAATCATTTCCTTTTTCCTCTTCTTTTAAATATGTTTGACGATCAACATAATACCAAATACAATGTTTAAATATTCTTCCATCATTAAATATTTGATCATTTTCATCATATAAATGCAAAGTTTCCAAGTTAGTAAAAAACTTTCTTGAAGTGTCGTTTAAAGGAATTGGATTAAAATGAAATCTTTCCATATTTCCTTCAAATCGTTTAACAGCCATTTCCAAATTAATAAAATCATCAATACTATTAAAGTATTTTGAAGCAATCATTATTGAATAATTGTCTATTCTTTTATCCATCTATTCTTTTTTTTCTTTACTGATTTTTCAAGTTTTTATATTTTTATTTTCAAGTTAGAAACTCTTTTTCCAATTTCATTTCTTCTTGTAACATTATTTATTTTTTAAATGGTTTTTAAATAAAAAGTAATTAATTTTGGTTTTTTTTGTAGTTGATAGTTAATTTGTATAAGAAATAATTAAGAATAATGTTTTTATCAAACTCAGTTTCATTTTAAGTGTTGAAATAAACTCACATTATCATTAATAACTTTTCAATCTTTCTTCTTTTATTTGAAAATGGCTTACTTCCATTGTTTTTATTATTCAAATTAAGTTTTACAAAAAAGTAATTCTTTCATTTAAAAAATCAATTATTATTTTATCATTTGCCAAAACATCTTTTTCCTTGTTTCACAACTGTTGTTGGAATATCACGTATTATTGAATCTGGACATCTTAAGAAACAAAAGTCTTCTAAACAAGTTAGTGTTGAAGGAAATACAATAGTTTTTAATTTCGAACAATCTGAAAAACAACTATTTGGTATTGAATGAATGAATTCAGGAATTTCAATTCTTTCTAACGATTTACAATTATAAAAACAATATCTTCCAATGTAAGTTAATAAAGTTGGCAAATTAATTTCTTTCAAATTAACACAGTTATAAAAACAATGTTCACCTAACGATCTAACATTATATCCCAATTCTACTGTTTGTAAATTTGTAAATGTTTCAAAACAATAATCTCCAATATAAGATACTTTTGTTGGTATTTTGATTTCTATATTGCATTCAGTTGTTTTAAATTCAACTTCAACCCCATTAATTTTTCCTTTTGTAAAAGGAATTGTTAATCCAATTAATACATCATTTCCAAATACATACTTTTTATTCATTGTTGTAAATACATATGGAATGTCCATTGTTGTTAAAGATGAACAATTCTTAAAACATTCTTCTCCGATATAAGATAGTTTAGATGGAAGTGAAATAGATTTCAAACTAAAACAATTACTAAAACAATATGATCCAATAGAACTTATTGTTGTTGGCAAATCTATTTTATTTAAACAAATACAAGAAAAGAATGCCATTTTACCAATTGATGATAAATTATTTGGTAATGTAATACTTTCTAGTTTTGCACAATATTGAAAACTTCCTTCTCTTATTTCACTGAGACTATTTGGAAGTTCTATTTCTTTATTTTGAATCCCACTAAAACATCTTGTTGAAATAATTGTTGTTCCTTCCATTCCTTCATCCATTGAAATTGTTGTATAAATCACTTTCTTAAATACATCTCCTGGTTTTTTCATTTTAACATATTGTTTATAAGTAACTTCATACCAAATAACATGTCTTTTAATTTTTAAATCCTCCATATATTCTTCTTTCTCATTATACAAATGCTGTGTTTCTAAATTAATAAAGAATTTTCGATTCTTATTATTTAAACTAATTGGATTATAATGAAATTTCGCCATTGTTTCTTTATATTTAGAATTTACTATTGTTATATTTTCAATATCTTCAATTGTTTTAACATAATTGACAACTATCATCATAGAATATCCATCTATCAAACTCTTCTTCATTTTTGTCATTTTTTAGTTCTTTTTTTTTCTCAAAAATATTATTTTTACTTCTTGACGTTTTCATTTTTGTTTTAATAATTAAATGTTATTTAAACCAAAAAATAATTAACACAAACAACATCCTTTTCGTGTTGTTTTTGAATTTAAGTGTTCATTCTTGTGTGCTGCAATTATATCAAACATAATTCATCGATATTTTCACCACTTAATGAAGATATTTCAAGGAAACTATATGCTCCAATTTCACAAGAGAGTTCTGAACCAATGTCATAAGAAATAAAATCAGATCCATATAGTTCAACATAATGTTTATCTTTTCTTAAATCACATTTTGTTGAAACTAAAATAAATGGAATTCTTTCATCAAATTGTTTTATTTCATTTAACCAAT
>NWBR01000874.1:0-58164 GCA_002914575.1 Entamoeba moshkovskii
AAATAAAAAAGAGTCAAAACAACTTATTTTTTCCTTTCAGCAATGCGCATGTTTGATTTGGGCTAAACATTGTCCGTCTCGCCTCTCAAATCTTTTGCAAGACCATTATAAAACCAAACCAAAAAAATTGACCAAAGGAGTGATATGTAAATTAAAGTAATTTGTAACCAGTTGGGAAAATTGGGTCAGTCGCAACACCACACATATTGTTCTTATTTCTTGCCATTAAAATGTGTCCTTCAAGACCCCATGAAGTTCCCCATGAGTTTCTAATGATCCAGTAGTCTTGTCCGTCCATATTACCATATCCAACAGCACAAACTTCATGGTTCAATTTGTAAATAGTGTTTTTACATTTAGTGTCAACATAAACTCCCTTTGAGTATAATTGGAATTTAACAGATGAAGCATCAATTGAGACATCAACTGGTCCATCAACAAGGGCTTCAGTAAGAGCCTTTTCATCACCACTAGTAACACCTTTGTATCCAGTCATAGAAACAATTGGTTTTTTACCGGAGGCATGGCAAGTTTGATCTTTGGCAGTGTATGGGTAATCCTTTTCGGAAACAATTCCATTCTTGATTATATAATCATAAACAATTGATCCAGTTCCTCCATTGCATCCAAGATTTCCATTATTTTCATCATAAGTACAATCAACGATTTGTTGTTCAGAGAGATCTAAAGTGTTTTTGTCAGCCCCGCCATGAAGACATAATCTTCCTTCTAATGAGGCGATTGAGCCAAATGAATAACATGATCCACATGATCCTTGGTCTCTGGCAGCTGGGATTTGAGCTCTAAAATCGATGGATTCTGGGGCAGCCTTTAGTCCAGATTCAGCAATTGAAGAAACGGTGTGAGGAACAATTTTAGTTAATGTTTCTTGGTATTCGGTATTAGTCATTGCGGCGAAAGGTCCGTCGAGTGATAATGAGAATGCTCCTTCAGCATTATGGGCAATAACAAGTTTAGCATTGTCAATGAAAATAGCTCTTCTTCTGAGAGCTTCGGCAGCAGAATAACGTTTGTTGTATTTAGCAACCCACTGATCAAAAGTGGAGGCACTTACAAGAGAGATGAACAATAAAGCGAACATAGAGTGAATAAAAAGATAAGGGATTGAGTTTAAATATTAGGATTTATAGAAAAATCCAACAAAATTGAAAAGTAGACATGTTCACTTTGAAGCACCAAAAACTTGTAAATCGTTTTTACAAGAACACGTGTACACATTAATTTTTCCAACAAGACTTTTTTGGATGACTTGAAATTGCAGTTTGATTCTATCGAAGGTTCGGTTACTTTTCTCCTTCCATCGACTTTTCTCCTCCACTTGACATTTTTTTGTTATTAACTTTTAAAAATATGTTTGTGTTTTGTTTCTTTTGTTAAAAATAAAAATAAAATCTTTTTATTTATTTATTAGATCAATGTCCTCCACACAAACACCCGCTGAACTTGACAATGTCCGTGTTTATATTACACCAAGTTTAAAGGAATACAAAGGATTCAGCCTTCCTGATATTCAACAATGCACCCCGAGTTCTGCTGAAAGGAAGCCTCATATAATTACTGGGGCGGGAGAAATAGTCGACATTAACTTTAACTTGGACGCAACAAACGTTCCACACAATTTAGTTTCATTACCGCCAAGACCTGAACCTGACAATTATAAAACATATGAAGAATACGAACGCGCTTGGGTTAATTGGAAAAACAGAACAGAGGCATTTGCCTCTCATTACAAATTACCCAAACCATTGGGTTCCGAACTTTATGTCCCAACAACTTCCAATGCCCCATTGTCAAAAGATCCTTGGGACTCAATTCTTATTCCAGCGGAACCAAATGTTGCTGATTTTGACGATTATGAGTCATATCGAACTGCTGTTCAAAAATGGATAAGAGAAGTGTATAATGCTGGATTCCTCCCGCCACACGCCTCTGAAATTGAAGGTGCATTAATGGTTAAAATGTCGACTGAAAGAAAATCTGATGTGGCACAATTAACTGAAATTATGTCGGCAGAATATGAAGGTTTCCAACAAGAGCATTTGTTCGCTGAAACAACTGATTGTTTCCATATTTCTAAATGCGTTGATCAACCAACAAGAAAACAATATCCCGCTACCGCCAAATTTAAGAATGAACTGAGAGTTACTTCGACATTGAGCAAAATAGACTCATTATTTACACTTCCAGAAAAGCCATATCATGAACCCCAAGATGTCCTTGTGGCACAAGCCGTTGGTATTTCGTTAGTGAATATTTTAAATGGAAAAAGTCAAAACAAAGATGAAAAGACAGCTAAGGACGAATTATTATTCAAAGCAAATAAAATATCGTCAATATTTGACGTTATTGTGGATTCCGCAAGATTAATGGAAAAGAACGTCAATAAATGCTCTCCAAATAAAGAAGAAAATATTACGATTGCAATTAATACTGTTAGAAACGAAAAACCAACATTTAACGCATTGTATAAGTTGTTATTCTTCCCTATGAGTATTAACGATTTTAATGCCATTTTAGAAAGTACAGTAGATGGAAGAACTATAAGAGATACCTTTAAAGAGTGTTTAAATTCTCCAAACATCATTTGGTTCTTTAAATTTGCCCTTCAAACCATCTGTCCATTTACGTTGTCCAAATTAGCGTCTTTTGGGAAAGAAGTTCTTCTTCATTATGGAAAAACTCTTATATCACAATTCATATTGGGAAATAAAGATCTTTCGTTGAATGAAAAACTTGAAACTTTATATGCTGCTGCCCGATTATTGGCATTCGGAAGTTTTGATGTATTTGAATTGAATTTTGAGGCAATCGACCAATTAAAGCAAATCGTCCCATGTGAAGACACAATTGAAATGATTCATATGACTTATTACTTGTCAATCATTGCGAATAGTACTTCAAAGGATTCCAATTTGAAAGATTTAGTCAAAAGTACTGTTACCACTTTGTCTCAAAAGGACAACCATATATTGCAGCTATTTGGTGATGTTCCCGAAGGAATGAAAATACCAGAAATTGCCCCATTATGTATGTTCTGTTTGCAACAAATAATTGCAATGGGAGATGTCCAAGTTATGAGATATTTACAAACATTAAAGAGTTTCACAACAACAGATGTAATACAAAGAATTATAAGAACTGATTTTTGTTATTCAAACTATTGTGCCAATTTAGTTCTCAAGAAAATTATGTCAACCAAGGATTGTAGATGCCAATTACTTGAACAACTTTCTTCGCATGAATCATTATCATCATTTAAGTTGATGATTAATTCAAGAACACCACAAGAATTTATTAAATTAATATGTCTTGTTGTCAGATTTGCTATTAAAGAATGTGCTAGAACATCAGGCAATGATTCATTTTGGAGGGGCTTTACAGGTGATTATTTCTTTGCTGATATTTGTTTACCAATGCTTAGTGAATCCATTAGTAATGACAATGAGGTGTTTATGAGCGAAATAATCAAAGTATTAAAAACATTATTAAAATACAGTCTCCTTAATAATAAACTTGGAAGTAATTGTACCGGTACATCAGAGAAATTCGAGCCATTGGAGGTATCTCCTGGCAATTTAGATACAATTATTCAAGGTGTTAATAAAATATTGACTGACCAGAATATGAAGAAATATCACAACAACGATTTATTTGCAAATTTGATCGATTGTTTGAAGTATATTTATTCAGTGGAGGAACAATGCAATTTGATTTTTGATAATAAAAGGTTATTCGTCAATGTGGCTATTTCTACATCCATTCATAATATGAAAGAAAAAGTCGAACCAAAATTGTTGGAAGCAATATTGGACATGTACTCTACGATTTTAAAGGTAATCGGAGAACATGCCCCAAGAGAGCCAACACAAAACCAACCATTAACTTCAGAAGAAATGAATAAACAAAGGGTACTTGAAGAATTCCTCGATAAATTCTTCACTGGAGTTATTCGAATGAAAAGTAAATCTGTTACATCAAATAAGTCTTGGAACTACATCAGTTTCTATGCAAAAGAGGCTTCTGTTTATCACTGCAAAGTTATTCTTAAGTTCGTCTTTAATTTGATTCATCTCTCATTCAGCACACAATACAAACTTCTTGCTGAAAACACAAAGAAAGTTTTAGGTGAGACAATCTTTGGTGAAACAACCGGATTGAAAATGTTGATGCAACAAGTTGGAAACACTGATATCACCGCCAGGGACATGGCGTCATACAAAAAAGGATATAACTGCATATCGTATCCCAGTGTCATGAGTGTTGCAGGTATAATTGCTGATTACCAAACCAACAAGAAATTAATTAAAAAGTTGGGAGAAGGTAAAAATCAATACATTGACCTTGTTGCTGAAACAGGAAAGAAAGATATTGACTCCAAGTCATTGATACTTTCGACTGAGGAAACAGACAAAGTGAGAAAAATGTTTGTTTGTGAAAATGGCAAAAGAATTTTTTCTTTTATTGAAACTGTTCAAAAAGAGTAATCCTAAGTGGATTTTTCTTCGTTTCCTTAATTTGCATTTTAACATAAATTTTCGATTGCTGAACAGTGGTCTGGGATACAATTTTTTTTAGTTCAACCTTACAAAATACCGAAATAAACTAATAAATCCAATGTAAAATAATCGTTTATTTTTAAGATATTTAAATCACCCAAAAATAACGCGTTTCAAAAAAAATACTTTATTAATTACAACAACATTCAAAAGTTTATTTCACCCTTTAGGTCATAAAGCAATGAAGACAAAGCAGCATTTTCAGATGTCAATCTGAAAGACACGCCGGAAGTTACAATTTTATTGTATAGATAATTATTTATTTTTAACCCCCTCTCATGAATTTCTTTGAAATTTAAAACTAGTTTGTTGTCACGATAAATTGACATCACAATTTCCAGTTTTAGAACTCCTTTTTTGCCTTCAACGTATTTCGACTTAAACTGATACCCAAATTCCCTTAGAACATCAATCAACAAATGAATTGTTTCGATTCTTTTGTATCCTTGGATTCTTCTTGTTGCCGTTCTTACGTCAGACTTCATTTTAATTTCATGTTCTTTTCTTTCATTACACCTATTATCAATAAGGTCGGACACATTTATTGAATCACCTTGGTCAAAATCTATTTCTGTTACCTTAATAAATTGTTGCGTAACGAGACACTTTTTATTTGGTTTACTAATCTCGATGCAACAGTGTTGCGCTATTAGCGCAATTAACACACCCTCCACAGCGCATTGATAATTAGTTGTTTCATGGGTATTTTTCCTTTCAGAATTATCTTTGCTTTGATTGTTGGGTGAATTTGCTTTCATTCCAACTTCCTTACTTTCAAGTTCGTCTCCTTTTTAAATTTTTCGATTCGTTGTTCTGAAAATACTACACAAAATCTTTTTTTTAAATTTTTTTTAATTTGGATCTGTATAGTATTTCTATTTAGTATTAATACCATTTTTCGAAATGAGGAATGACATTTGGGCTTTGCTTCAAAATGTTATGTTTGATATAACGCCACGTCATTTTTTTTGTTCTATTTTTTGTGGTTGTCAAAAAAAATCGAATTACTGTTATTGAAGAAATTTGGGATATCAATAACAAAAAGAATACCATAAAAATCAATTTTTGTTTTTCACACCAAAAGCAGTCAGTTCCACAGCCCCTTCAAGAATTCAACAAATTTGCTGAAGAAGGATTGATACTGTGCGAAAATTATATTAGTTTTGGCTGCCTGATTAATACGACGCAAATTAACAAATGTTTTAATATCAAGTGTTTCACATGGCCTTCCATTTATTATTATTCTTCTCATTAACAATAAGTCTTTGGCGCTTTGTTTTGATGCGAATTTTACTTTTACACCGAAATCACCGGCATCCTCAATTCCAACAACCTTCCCGTATGGTTGGATTGATTCAAGTATTTCAGGTGTTTCTTTCATCGAACAATCCCTGAGAATAACTGAATCTTCTTCGGCAATAGAGGTGTGTCCCAAAGGGTGATGAAAATTTGTGGGGTCGCGATTCATCATAAAATCGTTTTGTGGGGCGTAAAATGATCTTCTTGGTTGTGGTGTTCTCAACACCCCTTGTTTTTGTCTTGCAATATCGTCTAACAAAGACATTCTAGGGATTGTTGGTTCATAAACATATGCGTTTGTTTGTTGATTTTGTTGCTGTTTTTGAATGAAATTAGGTTGAAATAATGGGGAAGTAAAGGACGTTCTATTTCCACCAGTCGATACCTTCATTTCTGATTTAATATTTTATTAATTTTTTTTTTCTTATTTTCTTAGTTCATTTTAGTTTTTGTTTTTTCTATAACAAATTGCTTTAAAAACCCTTTTGATGCTTATTTTCGTTATATAAAACATGGAATAAACCAAATAGCTTTTTGTTTAGATGGAATTGATGAAACTATCTTGTTCTTCGGTCGATATGTTCAATGGGGATAGAGTTGTTGGAATTGGAATTTCACCATTCAAATAATGCCTCCTCGATTGGTTATCAATTTTATCCAAATTTTCTATTTGATTTTTTAAAAACTCTCTCTGTTGCAAATGTATTTCACTTAAATTAACATAAGACGGCTGATGCAATTTGATATCATCATAGGCAGAAAATGAATGAATAACTTTAGGAATAACAACATTGGGACAATCAAATAATAACAAGCCTTGAACTTGATTTTCTTCAATATTATCCATGACTTCTTCCATTCAAGGAATCAATTAAAAGGGAATTAAAAGTTCTTTAAAATCAAAAACTAAATTATTTTAGACTTGTGCTGTCAATAAACGGAGATACTGAACTTTATCTGGGATAACAAATGGTGTGTAATATTCAAAATCAAATTGTTGGATGTGTTGCCTACTTTTACGGTATTTAACACCATACTTCTCTTCATTTTTATTTACTAATTGAATTTGTTTGCCATTGGGATACCACATTTTGGTTAAAGCACTCACACAATTAACACAAACTGGAGTAATTTGAGGATTAATTTTACTTCTTACGCAAACACTCAAATTTACTTCCCCAATTCCAATAGATTCAACTCCATTTCCAACTACTGGGAACCAGTCAGAAATTTCAACTCCCATTGGGAGATATTGAAGTTCAACATTACAATATCCATAAATAGTTTCATTGAATGTGTGTGGCTGGAATACTTTGATTATAATGTTCATTCGGTTCTTTATCCCACCAGTCAAAACTATATCTTGTAAAGGTAACAATGGTTCGAGTGATGGGGCTTGGCTTTTTATCAAAAAATGTTTTTGGCCTTGGGAATCATTTGTGTTTACGTAATCTTCAAGTTGGAATGAGAGTGTTGGTTCTTTTGCTTCAACCAAAGGAATACCCCTTGCTGCGTTGATTTTAACGACAAACTCAAGTGGCTCTGTTGAGGTCGAATAAAATGGAATTCTTTGTTCTGGGGGACGTGGGTCGACAAATGATACTTCATTGTTATAAAGATTAATAAAACACCACTCATTTTGATAATAACACATAACAAATCCTTGCGGAAGAACAACGCTTCTCCAGTTTGGATAAGGGAATGGTGGTTGTGGATCGGGTGTCTGAAGAGAAAACGTTGTTGTTCTGTTGATATGGTCAACATAAAAGTGATCTGCAGTACTGTCTTTCAGACTTACTTCTTCTATTCCATTTTCAAAAGGAAGTGGTGGGGGTAAGGAATTATGAGTTCCTTTGAATTCGACTGAAAAGTTGTTTGTTCGGTCGATGTTGTTTACTGCAAACTTATTCAAGGCATCAATAAGAACTAAAGGATCTTCGGGTGGTTCATGAGAAATAATAATTGGACAAATTAATTGGTACTGAGTCCCCCCACACTTAGCAACAAACAAAATACTGTACTTAACGCAAGCATTTGGATGGTCTGAAGTGGGGAATAGCCCAGAGGGAACAACTTCATCAATAGTTTCAGTTTTTTCAGTTTCAATTTTCTTTTTCAAAAAACTTAACAGCCCACTTTTACTTGGAACGTTCTCCATTTTGAAATTTTTTAACACAACAGGCAATGAATTTTGGAATTCTACCAATAGTTTAAGTGTTGGTTCTACTTCGTATTTTGATTTATTAAATATGTGAGCAGAAAAACTAAGGCGATCACCTATTCTAATGCAACTTGCATTAATATTTAAGTCCATTTCAACATCTGAGTTTGGAGCCACAACTAATTGCTTTGGTTGTCCAAGGGGGTAGGTGGGTTGCCTATTAAACAAAATATAATAAGGAACAGCATTACTTCGGACCGGCTCAGGATAATTAATAACAACAACAGCAGAGACAGTGTAATAAAGTGACTGAGCCAAACTTGGGTCATTTACGGAGTGTGGGAAATTTTTAATTGGAACGACAAAAGGGAATAAATGTTTGCCGGGTGGGTATTCATAAAACACATTGCCAGTTGCTTGTGTTTCGCCAATTACGTCTTGGGTATGTGTCCAAAATGTTTGAACATTTTTAGTGGGTTGGGTTTCATTTGTTGGTTTATAGGCTTTTCCAACAGTGGCAGGGAACGGTACGTTGAATTTTGAATCAACACCAGAAACAGTATATCCAGTAAGTGTTAGTTTAACACCTTTAACAACACAGACTCTAACCGCTTCAAATTCAATGATTCCACATAAATTGTCTGGTAAAACTAATACATCAGTATGCAAAATAATTCTTGCGGAGGCTTTTGTCTTAGAAGAAGACATTAAATATAGTTATATTTAGTTTCGTTAAAGAAAAAAAAGGGGATGACATACCCTCCACTCATTTTTTCTCGCTTCAATTCTTCATTTTTTAAACAACAATTTTTTGTTGAAAAAATAGATTGAAAAAAACAAAAAAATAGTTTTGAGTTAAAAAAATCAAAAACAATAATCGACAATTCTTCATTGCATACCAAAATAATTGATCGGAAATCTTAAAAATCAATTGCAGTTATTACATCATGAAAATAAGTTCTTTACCTGTTTTATTCCATGGCGACGTTTATGTTGCCAGTCCTGTTAATATTCAGTTGTTAAAAGGTAGTATTCAACAAAGTAATGGGGATGGTGTTGCCCTACAAGCCGTTGCCCGAATGACCGAATTGAGGGTTCAATGTGAAAACATCACCAGTAATTCTTTAGACTCATTGCTTGAATATGATTGTTTGTTAACCCATCTTTCCAGAGCACTACTTGGAGCGTCGTTGCCTTTCGAATTCAAATGGAAAATTCCAGTTATAAGAAAGAAGACTGGTTTGTTGGCTTCAATTACTGGGGATGCTACTGAGGTTGTTTTGGAGGAACAGTCTTCTCCTTCTATCAATTTTGAGCGTGTTCACGTTTTATTTAATGCCGGATTAATAAGTTTTAGAACAGCAACTTCTTTAGCAAATTCTCCTTCCACAGTTGCTGATTCGATTAAACCATTTACAAATGCTGCTGGGATATTTGTAACATGTGTTGAATTGGCTGATAAGTGTGGTTTACAAAAACAAGCAGAAGATGGGCGTTTATTGGAAATATTATCAAGAGGATATGCACAATTGGCATTCTACGTAAAATCTGTTAATTCCAATTCAAGTATTAATTTAAGATCAAAAATAGCAGGAGGGGCCGTTGAAATATTAAAGAATGGAACAAAATTAATGGCCAATTTCTCATTGGTTGTTGCCCATTGTGCGGCCGCGGCTGTTTGTGAAGAGAATTTAGAGTTTGGAGAAGCATTATCACATTATAAAGAAAGTTTAAAAATTATAAAAGAAATCAGTTCAAGTAAGTTCGATGTAATTGCAAAAGAAATTAAATCTGTTTTTGAAAATTTAAATAAAGACAACGATAATATTTATATGAAACAAATCCCTGATTCACCTCCTCAACTCCAAAGCAGAATTGTTGTTAATGATACTGCTTACGAATTAAAAGATGAAGAATCACCATTTAAGTCAATTGTACCATTTGCGTTAAGAGGACCATTGCAAAGATATCAAAGAGAAAGTGGCAAAATAGTAAACGACACCAAAAGTATGATTCCACAATTCACTGCCCAAGGTGATTCTTTAATTCAAGGTATTAATTTAAGAGAATTGGAAAACAGAGTTGAAAGTCTTAGTGGAATTCCAAATAATTTGAAGGTTGTTTTGTCTAGAATTCGCGGTGTTAATTCTATTGAAGAAGTAATTAAGCAATTAGAACAAATCAATGAAAGAAATAAAAAAATGAGAAATGAAGTGGAAGATATCAACGATGAATTAAAGAACGAAAATGATGAAAATGAAAGATATTCCAAAAAATATAGAGAGCATTGGGAAAGACAGTCATCATTCGTTGTTGGAAGAGAATTTTTCAATGAAGTAGAAAGAATTAATAGATTTATTGAACAAAGTAAATTAATATACATGGATAGTAAATCAGTAATATTAAAAAGTGAAACAAAAATTAAAATATTAGAAAAAGGAGAAGAAGAATTGTTATCGACATTACCAAAGAATAGTGGCAATATGCTCAAGGAAATTGTTTCTAAAATGACTGAACTTTTCGAAAATTGGAATGAAATCAAAGTGCAAAGAGAAAAAGCGGTTAATGAAATTATTGATTTACAATCAAAACACCAAAAATCCTTACTAGAGGAATTAAAACAAGCTGTTGATAAAAATGCTTATATTGATTCATTGGTTAATGAATTCGGAACTTACACTTCGGCAATTCAAAAAACTTTGAACCAACAATCTGAATTAATGAATCAAGTCACATCACTTAATAATGATTTAATCCAATATAGCGCAACAATATCAGATAGTAAGAGTGCTGTATGTGAGGAATACGCCCAAATCGGAGATAAGTATATTTCGATTTCCTTACAAATTGTCGAGTTATTGGTTAAATTGGAGACAATCGAAGAGGATCTTGATAAATTAAAAAGAAACACAAAGAGGTATTGCGATATGAGGAAACAAGAAATTCCAGAAGTTGAACAAAGAGCAGATGAACAAATTAAAAAGATTGAACAGGACAGATTAAGGGCAGAAGAGGAAAGAAAAAGAATTGAACAAGAAAGAATAAGAGCCGAACAAGAAAGAAAAAGAATTGAACAAGAACGAATAAAGGCAGAGGAAGAAAGAAAAAGAGTAGAACAAGAAAGAATAAGAGCCGAACAAGAAAGAAGAAAAAAAGAAATGGAAATGCACCAACAGAGATATCCATCCACACCCTCAACAAATTATAACCAACCCCATTATCCCTCAACCTATGGCTATTCAAATCAACCTCAATATCCCTCTGCTTATGGACAACCAACCCAACAAAATAATCAACCTCAATATCCTTCGAGTTACGCACCTTCTCAACCCAAACCAAGTTATCCTTCTACTTATTCACCTTCAACACAACCACCTCCCACCTCCCAATACCCTCCTTCCCATCAAAGCAGACCTTCTTATCCAAGCTCATATTCAACCTCGGGCCCTTCCCAACCAATTCCAGGAAATGCACCACAATACTCAGGTTCTTATGGTTCTATCCAAACACAACCACCACCCAATGTTCCTCCCTCAAAGCCAAATTATCCTTCTTCATATGCAACATCATCACTAACACAACCCCCACCAACACATCCCCAACACATCCCTCAATACCAATCCCCAACTCGGCTCTCACCTTATCCTTCGGCTGTTCCAACAACAGGGACAAATCCACCTCCTGTTGGCCCAGGTTATTCGTCGCCCTCACTCACGTCCTCATCTAGAGGGGTAGCCCCTGGCTATCCATCATCCACAATGGGTGGTAATCCATATGGAAATGTTGCACCACCTTATGGAGCAGCACCATCGTATCCAGTCAATCCACCACCATATCCAGTTAACCAACCATACGGAGGATCTTCTGGATACCCATCAACAAACCAACCACCTTATGGAAGCAATCCATTCTAAAGCGAACACCAATTTTATTTTTTTTTGTTAAACATACGCTTTTGTTATTTATAAAACTCAAAGAAAACTCAAAGAACTCAGAAGGAAAAGTGAAGCCCAAGGAAAACTTCAAAAAGGACGTTCAAAAATAAGATATGAGAAGAGACACTAAAGATTAAAACAAAAATGAACTAATTTCATTTGATAGATCTTAGACATGTCCTTTAACCATACAATTCCTTTATTTTTTCAGTTGGAAAGTCTGCAACGAAATGGGACTGTCTACCGATATCGAAATCCACAATCAATTTCTTATAAAAAACTGCAATTTTATTCATATGGGTTGCTTAAGGAAAGAATTAGTAAAATGATTTTAAATGAGTTCATCTCAATTTCCCCTAAATCTATGAGTTTATTAAGAGAAAGCATTATTTCGACTAAACATGAAATTGCTGCTGAAATTGGCGTTCAAGAATCACTTTTTGAAGTTCTTCTAACAGAGTGTTTGTTACTAAGCGGAAATGCAACTGTGTTTGGCGAGAATACATTAGAAATTATGTTTAGAAGGGGACTTCTTAAATATGTAAAATTATTAGAAAATAACAATTATTGGCAAACTTATTCAACAACCCAATGCAATAGAATTGTTTGTTCGGAAGAATGAACACATCATTCGGACAATAATAAGAAAAAATTGAATTATGTTTTTAGAAAGTTTAATTGTTTTATTCACGCTCTTCTACTTGTTCAATTCCACATTCTTTTAACAAGACCGTCACTTCACTATCTCTCATTACTTTGAATGATGGTTTTTGTTGTTCATTTAATTTGAATACACCAAATTCTAATTTAGATGGAACCATTGATGAACTTTCAACGCTTTTACTAAATATTTTAACTGCTAATTTCTTGGCTTCTTCAAGAGTAATATCCTCTTTGTATTCAGTTTTCATTATTGACTCAGCAGCTTGATAATTAGCCCCAATCGCCGTTGCTTTCCATCCGCCATAGTTTCCACTTGGATCACACATGTACAATTGATAACCAAAATATCTGTCCCATCCCGCATATAAGAAAGATACACCATATGGTCTTAAACCTCCATATTGTGTATAACTTTGTTTCATATCACATATTCTTTGAACAAGCATTTCAACTGGAATTTCTTCTCCAAAGGTATATCGGTGTTTTTGGCATACATCTCTTAAATAATCGACAAGAATATTAGTATCGGATGTAATTCCAGCTGCTGCACACGCAATGTGTTCGTCCAACTCATACATTTTATCAGAACCTTTCGATCTATCAACCAACCTTGCGACCCTTTTCTTTTTGGCGGCAAGTAAAATACCTTCTGAAGTTAAAATGCCAATGGCACTTGAAGAGTGACTAATTGCTTCCATTGCATATTCGACCTGATACAATCGACCTTCAGGAGAAAACATAGTTGTTCTGCTATCATATCTTCTTGCCATAAACCAATTATTGTTTTTTTACGATTTCGATTTTTTAGTTTTAGAAAATTATTTTGAAGTCTTAGGGTTCCAAAAAGGGTTTCCGAAATTTTCAGAAAAATGGAGTGATTTATCACAGCACAATCTCTTCTCGGTCAAAAGAACAGAGCCCTTGTTCAGTTTCAACCAATACTTTCCAATCACCTGAGTAACCAATTATTTTTCCTTCATGTATATCAGTGTTTGTTTCAGAATGAACATTCCTTAGGGTGACTTTTTTTCCTTTCAAAAAGTCGATTGATTCGAATTCCTTCATTAAATAGCTTTGTTTTTCTTTGATCAATCCAAAAAATAATTCTCTAAAACGAGTTACTATTCCTATTTCATTGACATTTGTTGTGTCACATAGCTCACTTAAACTAATAGAAGAATCCAACTCTTTCTTGAATACATTAATTCCAATGCCAATACTGACTAAAAATTGATTATTTTTCCATTCCACTTCTGTTAAAATTCCAAATAATTTCTTTCCATTAATATACCCATCATTTGGCCACTTTCCATAGACCTGAATGTTGAATCTTTCTTTTATTAATGAGCACAACGCCAATAAACAAACAACACCTGTCCTCCTTAATTCTTCTTCTACTGTGGTTTTAAACAGAAAAGTGAATAATAAATCTCGTTCGTTGCTTGTCCAAACTCTATTTTCTCTTCCCCTACCTTTTGTTTGGTTATGAGTATATATGATATATCCCTCTGATTTTTCATTTAATGCCCATTGTTTTTTTGCTTCATCCATTGTAGACCCACAAGTTTCAACAAAAATCAAATTTTTGTTTGATTCCATTTGTCTTTAACTTTCTAGTTTCATTTTTTTAAGTTTCAGAAATAGAAAAAACTCGAAATCTTGACTAAACTCATACTATGGAGAGAAGCATATTATTATTTGATATGGACGGAACTCTAACGAAGCCGAGAAATAAAATAACAAAAGAAATGAAAGAATTCTTAATTGAAGCAGGAAAGAAAGTTGATCTTGGGGTTGTGAGTGGTTCTGATTTGCCCAAATTAAAAGAACAACTTGGCGATGACGTAACTGACTATTTTACATATGTCTTCTGTGAGAATGGCTTAGTTACTTACAGAGATGGGGAATGCATTGGAAAGTTGAGTTTTAAAGAACATCTTGGACAAGAGAAATACAACAAATTAGTTAATTTTATTTTGTTCGAAATCGCTAAAATTGACATTCCAATTAAAACTGGTACTTTCATTGAATTGAGAACTGGTACTTTGAATTTTTCACCAATTGGAAGAAACTGTAGCCAACAAGAACGTGATGACTTCTTCAAATATGACAAAGAACATCATATCAGGGAAGCCCTTATTGAGAAAATGTCTCAAATTATCGAGGAAATGGGATTGGTTTTGGCAATAGGTGGGCAAATAGGAATAGATTGTTATCCAATTGGATGGGATAAAACATACTCAATGAATTATATTAAAGATAAATATGAACATTTTGAATTCTTTGGTGATCGGACTATGAAAGGTGGAAATGATTATGAAATGGCCCAATGCCCCTTAGTTCATAAGGTATACCAGGTTGATGGGCCAGAACATGTGATGAAAATAATGAAAGAAATGGGGTTTTAATTCAATTAGATTAATCAAGGAACCAAATTATAACCAGTTTTCTTTTTTTTCAAATACAAGAAACCACCAACCATTGCAATGGCTAATGTCAAAAGTATAAAAATAATTCCAATCACTATGGCCGCAATAGCCCACTTAGGGAAACTATCACTTTCTTCGCCATTGCTCTCATCACTGACTTCAGAAGGAAAACTGTCTTCCCCAACTTCGACAGTTATATGGACCATTTTATTCTCAATTTTTTGTTTCGAGCCAATGAAAACATAGTAGGAGGGGTCAAATGAACTAAACTTTAAGCTTTTACCAAAAGTACCACAAGAAGACAGAACGAAATCGGCAGAATTGAAAACCTCAAAATAATTCTTATTTTCTGAGTCATCAAAACATGTTTTGTAAACTATTTTTAAAATAGTATCGATGTTTGTAATTGGGGAACAACTGGATACTATTATTGGTATACCCTTTTTAATATTAAGCGAAACAAATAATCCATATCCATAATTCACAACCCCATTTTCTTTCCATTCGCTAATATATGAATTATTACTGTCAACTGTTAATTCATAGCTTCCATTTTTTTCAATTATGAATGGTTGGGAAGATTTGGTGTTTGTGCCCATTGTGGATTGTGTGGCTTTGAATACAAATTCCCCCACAGAGTGTAATACTAAAGAACCAACTTGAACAAAATAGTTTGTGTTTGCTTGTGCTGTAAACTGGACAAATGAACCACCAACGTTCGAGGAATATACTGCTTTTTCAACACAAGACAATTCATTGCAAGAGCCCGACGCAACTGAAACCATACTGTCATAAGGTAACTCAAGTGAACAAGTCGACAAAGTAATTAATGACGACTCTTCTAATTTAAAATGGTAGACAATTGGTTGGGTGTAATCTTCACCACAAAAAGATTTCGAACTGGATTGATTATAATTCCATAACACAGCTGAATAAGGGAACGTGAGTTGTTGTGAGTTTTCACATTGACTTGGAAGGGGGGTATTATCAAAACTAAAATCAACTCGGATAAACCCATCAACATCCGAACAATCCACAAACAAATATTTAGACTCAGTTAAATCAAGGTGGATTGTATCATATCTTACAGAGCAATAATAGTCCTCGCATCCATTCTTAATTTCTATAGGAAGGAATTTGTAATTTCCCAAGCGATGGGCAACAACATTTAATGTTCTATATTCTTTGGTTGGTTCAATTTTATACCATCTCCCAATACTTTTCCTTTTAACACCACCACAACCATGGAATGACTCTCCAATATCAATTGTCGAAAATGAATCAGTTAATGGCGAAGAAACAACTTTTGGAGTGATACATGAGTCAAAACGTACATCATCAGGGTACTGCATTTTAACAATTAAATCGCAAGGGGCTTCTGTGCATATGACCCTTAAGATGACGTCAATCCCTTCACCGTTGGAGGAGTATGTCATATAAGAATGATCCCCACAACAGTTTGTCGAAAAATTTAAACAATTGCTTTGTTCGCAATTATCAATAATTTCCAAAGTGGAAGATCCAGAGGTAGAGCCACAAGCGTCAATTATCAATTCTTTTGATTCAGTTAAAATTCTAATGTACTCTGAGTGGCTTTGGAGTTCCGTATTTTCACAATAACCATGAGTTTTTGTTGTATTACTCTCTATGGTTGTTGTATATAAAGTAAGAGGCAAAAGCATAATACTTAATCTTGTTTCACAAGTGTTAAACTCAGCAATGGTAAGCACTGCAAACAGTTGTAATAAGAAAACCATTCAATTCGAATGAATTTGAAAAGAACTAAAAACCGAAAAGTGATTGCAAATCGACGAATAACACAAATTTATTTTTTTTTAAAAACTAACAAAAAAACCAAAACTGAAAAACTTTTAATAACTAAAAAAAACCACAAAAACACAAAATGAAATCAGCTCAACCATTTTTAGATATTGTCAACAGAAAGATTTATAGTGCCACCAAAACTGTCAAGGAAAAAACTAAGGAACTTCCTAAGGAAATTGATGAAGAATACCATACTCTTAATGTCGAATTTAAGTCACAACAATCCCAATTTCAAAGTGTTATGACTTCTTTATCAAATCATTTACAATCAATAAGAAATGCCCCACAAGACTTACTAAATGTTGGAGACGCATTTTTGGAAATGTTTAATCGAGAAGACGATCTTTACAATCATGTTTTACAATTCCGTTCTTCTTGTCAAATTAGACAAATGGCAGAAGATGATTATGCCGCAGCTTATGAAATATTATATTCTAATGCACATTCATGTATAGTTCAATACCTAGAACTAAAAGAAAGAAAAAAAGTTTTAAAAAACAGAAAAATTGACTGGGAACTCGCCGTTAAGAGGGTCAATGACACGAAAAGGAAAAGGAATCAAAAGGGACTTGATGAATTATTGGGAAAAGAAGAATTTGCTAATTTTTCATATCATCAATTGAGAGAAGAAATGATAAAAGATATGTGTTTGATGATGAATATGGTTGTTAAATATCGAACTGTATTATTTAAGGCTGTTGTTGAATTAGAAATGAAAAGAAAAGATGGGTTGGGTGAAGCATTATCAATTATAAGTAAGTTTGGTGGAGAAGAAGGAGCAACACCTGAGTATGTGATTACTGAAGTAAAAAATAGTTTCATAAGTGAAGTTAGGTGTTATGAAACCTTACAAAAAAGAAAAAGAGGAAGTACAACGTCATCGCTAATGTCACCCAAACAAGCACCAGCAAAGAATTTACCAAAAGTTCCATCACAGCAACTCTTAATGAACCAAGAAATGAGAATGAAAAATGAAATAATTAATGGAATAAAAAAAGAAATCGAACAAGAGAATCTAAATAAAATAAAGAAAGTTCAAATCGCAAATGAAAAATTTGAAGTCAAACAAGATTTATCTCAAAAACAAAATGAAGTAATTAATCCTGTTGTTGAAACTGAAAAGATCACTACCCCTATGGAAGTTAAAAATGAAGTTGTTAATGATTTAAAAAAAGTTGAAACACAACAAAATGTTAATCCATTCGATACTAGCGATGATAGTGATGGTGGATATACTTCTTCAGATGATAGCGAAATCAGTAGTACCCCTGAGGATAGCAGTGAAATTTTTGAGCCAGTGGAAGCACCAGAAGAGCAAAAAGTAGAATCTAAAATTGAAGAAAAAGAAGAATCAAAAGTTGAACTGAAGGATGAACCAAAGGTTGAAGAACAAAAAATGGTTGTGAATGGCGTAATTGCACAAAAGGAAGAAACTGATGTAACTAAAAATACAAGTGTCACTGTTGTTAAACCCCAAGAAATTCCCATTCCAAATAAACCAATCTTGGCAATGAAAGTGTTATATGACTATGAAGCAGCAGATAAAACAGAATTATCTATCAGAGAAGGAGATATTATTGACATTTACGATAATTCAGGAGATTGGTGGATGGCTGAATTAAATGGGAAAAAAGGATTAGTTCCAGCCAATTTTATTGATTTCATCAAATAAACCTCGCACATTTTTATAAATCATTCAAACTTTAAAACATTTTTTATTTGTCAAAAACAAGTCTCGCTTCAATTTATCAAAAGCGATTTTTAAAATACTTTAATTATTTTAATTTAGATACCAACATTTAATTGATGTCTTGCTTCCTTGAATTGTTTGACTTCATCTTCAGTCGCAAACATTTCTGGATCTTCCGTTAAATATGTTTCTTTGTGAGTCAAACGATAAACAAGAGCAGGAACAAGTTTTTCATCTTGGATGTTGAGTTGTTTTTGAGTGATTAAATTCTTTAACACAACCTCTTTTTTTTCCAATTCAGAACCACCAAAAATTACAGCAAACCTACATCCAATTTCATCGGCATCCCTTAGTTCTTGTTTAATCTTTGGATTCAATTTTTGGATTGTTTCCGCATAAATGCCAGCTTCCCAAAGTTTACTTAAATATTGAAGTCTATTTACTAGTCTGTTCTTGTCAACTGATGCGACAAATACCTCTGTTTGGGCTTCATGTAATTTGGAATTTTTACTTAATTTCTCTTCTAATATAATCATAATTCTTTCAAGCCCAACAGAAAACCCAACACATGGGATCTTGTTGGCTCCGAAAATTCCAACTAAATTGTCGTATCTTCCTCCTCCGGCAATTGAACCGACCGAGGTATTACCCACAACCATTACAGCTTCAAATATGACACCAGTGTAATAATCTAATCCTCTGACAAGGCTCATATCGAATTCTACATTATCCAAACAATTGAAAGCATCACAATACTCAATCAACAATTTCATGTCATTCATGGCTTCTTTTGCGGATTCCCCAAGTTTCATATCAACAAGTTTTTGATACATAACTTTTGGTTCGTCGTGCATTTTGACATATTCCCCAATTTTTTGTGCAACTTCCCTATCAAGTCCCTTTAATTCTACCATTTCCTTTTCAACTTCCTCCCATGAAACTTTATCTAATTTGTCAACAGCACTGAAAATGGCTGGGAATTTCTCTCTTGGAACCCCAGCAAGAACAAAGATGGCGTCTAAAAGTTTTCTGTGGTTAATTTTTATTCTAAACGTACCAATTTGTAAGTCAGTTAATACTTCATTCAAAATTGAAACAATTTCAGCATCTGGAATCATTGGGTCATATTCACCAGCAATATCAAAGTCGCATTGACAAAATTCTCTTTGTCTTCCACGAGTCATATAGGGTTGATCTCTTCTGTAAACTTTACCAATTTGGTATCTCTTTATTTTTTTCACACCATTCGTTGCGAGGTAACGAGCAAATGGAACAGTTAAGTCATATCTCATTGATAATTTTTCACCTTCACCTTGGTCAGCCAAATCATAAATAAGTTTTCCTCCTTCTTCCCCATATTTTGATGTTAAAATGTCTTTTAATTCGAAAACGGGTGTGTCGATAGTAACAGCGCCATGTCTTCTAAAACATCTAGTAATAGTTTGAATGGCAGTTTCTCTTGCGTTCATAGTTTTTGGGAAATAATCACGTGTACCTTTTGGTGTTTTAACAAGAAATTTTAAGTCATCCTTTTTTGTTGGCTTTTTTGAGTCTTTCGGTTGTTGAGGCTGCTTAGGGCTAGTATTGTTCGCTTCTTCAGTTGACATTTTATGTTCCAAATAGAGAAAATCTTCGACTTCAGTTTTACAGAGAAAAAACCCTAATTACTCTTCTTTTTTTTCTAAAAAGAAAATTAATTTTTTAAAAACTATTTTGTTTTAGTTAAATAACTATTATTTAGTTTAAAATGTTATTATAAAAAAACAAAAAAGTGATATTTCGAATGTTCGATTCAGTTCTTGGGAGAAGAGAAAAACAAAAAACCTAAATTTAGTCCACCGTGGAATTTTGTTAAAGGAAACCATTTTTTATTATTTCAACAAAACGTCACAGAATTAAAAGTTGAAGAAGAAGAATTGAAAAACAAAGGAATTTAAAAAACTAAAAACTCTTATTTTTCCTTTGCTGTTGACATGTCCCAAAATAACATGACAATTGTTATGCTTGGACAGGGATCTGTTGGTAAATCTGCCATTACCCTCCAAATGATTAGCGGTAAATTTGTTATGACTTATTCCCCGACTATCGAAGAAAGTTTTAAGACTACCCTAATGGTTGACGATGAAATGGTAAGTTTAACAATTACGGATACATCTGGTTTGTTGTTATATTTTAAATGTATTTTATTGACAATGAATAGGGCAAGAAGAATACAATGCTCTGTCCGAGTATTATATGAGAAAAGGGGATGGATTTATTATGGTTTATTCAATTGTATTAGAATCAACGTTTTTTAAGCTAAACGATATTCACGACCAATTAAAGTGTATTTTTGAGAATGCTTCAGATAAAATACCAATCATATTGGTTGGAAACAAATGTGATTTAGAAGAAGAAAGGGTGGTGAGTACCGAAAGAGGAAAAACTTTGGCTCGATCTTGGGGTGTTCCTTTTATTGAAACATCCGCGAAAACTAATGTCAATATTAAAGAAACTTATTGCACCATTGTGCGTGAAGTGAAACGAATTAAGTATTCAGTTACTATCCAAACAAATTCACATCAAACAAAAAAAGAAGAAAAAAAGAGAAAATGTTGTATGTTTTAAAGGGGCGGGTTGTCATTATCTTTGCCATACGTCAAATTAAGTTCAATTTTTAATAAAACGCAAAGAATCTTTGGTTTTAAAAGAAGGAAGAAGAAAGAATTTTCTAATAAAAGAGACGTCTCCAATAATTTTATCTTTTTCTTCTTTTTTTCTCATAAATCAACTTTCAGAAACAAAGAACTTTCCTTTTTCCTTGAATTTATTTTTTTCAAAGTGGAATTCATAAGTTTATTCAGAATGTCTTATAAGATCCCACGTTCCGAAGCACTTGAAATTAATGAATCCCCCAGCCGGCTGAAAAATACTTTTTTCACCGTAAAGTCAATGGCCTCCCACAATTTACATGACCATTGGGGGGTAATTTGGGGGAATTTCGAAACATTATTGGGGGAAGTTACTTCGAAAGATCTGTTGACAGAAACACTGTGGAAAGTACCGAGGAAATTCGTTTTAAAAAAGAACCAAGAAGAAAGTGAGGTGTTTATGCTGGGCATATTTTCATATCCCGATTTGATTAACAGACAACTGCTGATGGAATATGTTGTGGATAATCCTCAAATCAAGGAAATACAAAATAAAATTAAAAGTTATGGGATGAACCAATATTACAAATCAATTCCCTTAAAAGCTTCCATTCATGTTGATAAGCCAAGCGAGCTTAGGGTCCAAACAACACACATTCCAACGTACTACCAATACGAGTTTGGAACAAAAGTTAAAAATGGTCGTGAGATTGATTTGGTTGTTTTTACAATCCACGTTCCAATGATGGTTACTTGCCCAACGGGATATCCAGTGATCGTAATAGACATTGGGATTTATCTACCCAAAGGTGTGATTAGCCAAAAACCATTTCATGATTCGTTTTATGATTATATCAACCGGATATTTTTTCAGTATCAATTATTAAATTTGACTCTCGGCAAAGAAGAGTCAAATATTTTCCTTCTCGACCAACTCCATCTTTTAATTGACAAAATCGATGAATTTATTCAACTACTATATTCTAAAAAACAGTATAACCTCCCATTACAGTTCATCTGTTCAAATCATTCTTTTACTGAAAGGACCCGATACGTTTCATCTATAATATCTGGTTATTTGCGAAGTTATTACACTGTTTGTGTACCGACATCCACAGATGAAATAAATGACATTGACCTTTTACTAAACCAATTTTCATCTCCAACTATGAGGGAATTACACTCAAATAACCTAACAATTCAAATAAACCCATTCTTTACTGCCCAATTTGTTACCCAAATTGAACCTTCAGACTTTTTCACATTTCCACTTCCTCTCTGTATTATTAAAACCAATGGAATGGTGGTTGAGTCAATGAGGGACGTCAATATTATTTCCTACTACGCACTAAGGGCGAGTTACTATGTCAACCTCATCACAAAGTCTTTAAAATTAGATGCGCCAACTACGACAATTAACCCGATTGGGTTATTACTGCCCATTGACCATGAATTTATAGTGGAAGATTTAGTGAAAAGGGCTCTTCAGCTAATCGACAAACGTTGTGGGTTCTCTGCCCAGTACCTTTTCAAAGAAATTTCAATACTCCTCATGACAAAAGTTAACATTCTGTATAACGCCATCGTTTCGTTGGGACTTCCATTTGGGAAGAATCTTGTGGAAGAGATGGAGTCTTGTTTGGACTCCCAGAAATCTGATTTGCAACTAATTATTTGTTTGTTAAAATACGAACAACCAATAGTGGTGGCCAAGTTTCACCAAGCAGTTTCGGATTCACTTTCCGAAGAAAACCAAATTAGAAAGAACTTCTTTTGACTGATAATTGATTTGTATTTTTGTTTTGAAATTCTTAAAATTGTTAACTTAAAAAGATTTGATACAAGGCATAACAATCCAATGGCAAAACTATTAGAGGACGTAAGTGATTTTGATTCCTCAACGAGCCAAGGATTTGTGCCAGAAGAAGAAGTCAAAATAGTTTACATCATCATAGTTTATTCTATATTGGGGTTTTTGTTACTTTTGGGGTTTGGCCTTTTCATTTGGTTGATTTTCAAAAAAATTGCGAAAAGTGAACACCCCAAGGATTTTGAAGAAAGAAAAATACCAATGGGCGAACTTATTGAGGAAGCAAAAGAATAAATTGTTTCATAATTCAGTGTTTTTTAAAGTGATATTTTTTTAGAGAAAAGGCGATAAAATACAAAAGAAAACCAAAACGAAAATGGCTGATCTCTTTGGTGTTTAATCACTTTTCCAATCTCAAACCCGTATTTAAGTGGGCGAATCAATAAAATTATTGCTGAAAACAACACATGAGCGCCAGTGTTTTGGAACCACACCAATTAACAATGACTTTAAACGCGGAACCCGTTGATGGCCAGCACGTATTAAATACTTATTGGACATTATGGTATGATCAACCAACAAATGAAACAATCCCTTATGGGTCAAATACAAAGGAAGTTTACTGTTTTGGGACAGTAGAAAACTTTTGGAGATTGTATAATAACGTTATTAAGGCTTCTGAATTAGTCTGTTTCAGCAGTTATTACCTATTCAGAAAAGGGATTGAGCCTAAGTGGGAAGATCCTCAGAATCAGAATGGTGGGAGATGGATTCATTACTGCGGAAGAACTTCAAAGAATGAAGAAATTGAAGAGAAATGGCTAAATACGCTCTTGGCTTGTATTGGGGAAGATTTCCCTGCAAGTGAGGTGGTCAAGGGATGTGTATTTAATTGTAAAAAAAATCAAATACGCATTTCGTTGTGGCTAAGTGAGCACGATGATACAAAAACGGTCAAATTAATTGGGTCAAAGTTCAAATCAATTCTTGATCTGGATCAGGAAAAAATCGTATTCCATATTCATCAAGATTCCGTAGACGGTCGTTTCTTTAATGTTCTCAGTTTGTAATAGAATTAGCTAAATAAACAATTAATTATTTGTTAACCATATTTTCTTCAATAATACTTTTTAAAACCTCAGTTTTTATATCAAAGTCTTCATCCCTATCGCCTTTGATTTTGCAAACCTTCCGGATTTTCTCCAACTCTTTTTGTTTCGATTTAATCCCATCTTCGACTTTCCTTTGGTAATACCTTCTTTGGTCAGCTATTTTTTCTTCTTTTTCTTTCTCACTCAAACCTTTGCAATTTTTCTCGACCCACTCCAAAACCATCACCTCCACTTTCCTTCTCAACTCGTGTTCGACTAATTCTTGGTCGACAAACATGTTTTTCTTTGGCTTTGTGGCATAGAAATGACTGCCAACATTTTCGGTGTTCCGTTTAACGTATGCTTTGCTCAGCTGAACGTAGCCAGAAGTGCCAGTCCCACGAGCCGTTTTTAATCCCAAATTGTTGTACATTTTGGAAATAAATAGTTTATTAAAACTGTTTTTTTAAAAGGAAAAAAAATATTTATAATTTTTTATAATAAACCATGTTTTATAGAGCGAAGAAAAATCCAAGAAAAAACTGAAAAAACCCTCACAAATGCAATACATCTCCGCTTACCTCCTTTGCACAATTGGACACGAACACGCTGAAGAAGCCAAAGTTAAAGAAATTCTTGCCGCTGCTGGTGCTGAAGTTGATGAAGGGAAAGTCAAAGAAGTATTCAATGCCATGAATGGAAAGAATGTTTGGGAAGTTATCGAAGAAGGAAAGAAACAAATGGGTTCAATGGCCGTTGCTGCTGCCCCAGCTGCTGGAGCTGTTGCCGCCACTACCACTGCTGCCACTGAAGAAAAGAAAGAAGATAAAAAAGAAGAAGAGGAAGAGGAAGACTTCGGAGGTTTTGGTGATCTTTTCTAATTAAGTCTCTTTCGTTTGGTTTTGTGCCACAATAAATTTTTACGACATGACTCAATCCCAAATAAAGAATTTGTATAAAAAACATTATTGGCCATAGATAAATCTTTTTAAGTTTTGCTTTTCTCACTTTCCTAAAATACACACAAAAAATCGGGAACAACCAAAACTTCAAAAGAAAAAAGAAAAAATAAAAAAGAAAAAAAAATAACAAAAAAATAAATAAAAAACTTCAAGCACTAAAAAATCAGAAAGAGATGGAAGTGGAAATACAAAAGGGAATTGATCAGTTAGACAATCAAGTAACAAACACTATTAACAGTGCTATTCAAATTATTCAAAAAAGTGTTTCTGAGAAAGGAGAACGATTGATGAATAAGTTAAACCATCAAACTGCTTGGTTACGTAAACATTTATTTAGACCAAACATTCTACTTACAGCCATTGAAAAACATATTAAAACAACATCATCATTATACGCCCCATTGAGATCATTTACGATTTCACATTTCCCATCATCAGGAAACGACGTTAATATATTACAGCCATTACCAATAGTGGTTTTAAACGATATTTTGCCATCTGGGGATTTGGAAATTGAAAGTTATATTTTATTATTGGTAGTCATCGCATGTGTCGACAACCAAAAATATCCAGAAGCATTCTTTTGGGCAAAGCAATCAGTTAGTAGGGCACATTTATTGCATATCTCGACTGATGCCCTTATTGCCAAGTTATATTTCTATTTTGAACGTGCTGCCGAGCTCTGTAGGGTTAATGTTACTGACCACTTATTGTTGGCACATACCACCGCCACCTTAAGGCAGGCCAATGAAACCAAGGCCACTTTAACCAATTTAGTTGTAAGATGTTATTTGGCCAATTCACAATACTCTGTTTGTGAAAAATTCATTTCCAAGAGTTTGATCAATCAAACTGTTTCCAACCAACAACAAGCCCGTTACTATTACTATCTTGGAAGAATCCAATGCATCCATTTGAAATATTCAGATGCATATGATTCATTAACAACTGCAATTAGAAAAGCGCCACAATTACCGAAAGCATACGGATTCCACGTTTGTGTTACCAAATGGCTTACCCTTGTCCAATTATTAATGGGAGAAATACCAAGAAGAAATGTGTTTTTACAAAATGGAATGTTGAAGGCTCTTCTTCCATACTACAGATTAACACAAGCCGTACAAATTGGAGATTTGGAGGAATTTAAAAAAGTAGTCGAAGAATTCAACGATTGGTTTGCTGAAGACAGGACAAGTGGCTTAGTTATTCGTATTAGACAAAACGTCATTAAAACTGCCGTCAGGAAAATTTATGTTTCGTACAGCAGAATCGGACTTCACGAAATTCAAAAAAAATTGCAGTTGGACAGCGTTGAAGATACTGAATTTATTGTTGCCAAATGCATTCAGGATAATGTTATTGATGCCGTTATTGATCATGAAAATCAAATTTTAATTGGCAAAAACACATTGGATATTTATGCCACAAGTGAGCCCCAAATCATTTTGGAAAACAGGATTAGGGGTTGCATGCAGTTACAAAGAGACATCGAGAAGGCTATGATATTTGAAGATAACACAAAGAAGGTCTTGGAGTCTGGTGCATATTTCAGTGTTGATATTCAAGACAATGGCATTCTTGGGGATATGCATTAACAACAAAGAAAAAATCAATAAATTGAATTCTTTTTTTAATTCCATTATCACCAATTTTAAAAGGCTGGCGAAAGGCAATCGTCTTCATTTGAACCAAATTTGCCTTGTTTGCTTTGCCAATCATAATAATAAAGTTTTAATTCTTCGTTTATTTTGGTTGGAATTATATTTTTTATTGGAAATCGAATTGACACACATCGCCTTGAATGATCTTCTTGAAGATAATCCAGTACTTTTGGTTTCATCAATTTAATAATTCTTGGAATGAAATAAAAACACACACAGCTGCAATGATAAAAATCAAAGTCTGGTCTGGAAAAATCGTCTACCTGAAAGTGAAGATATTCGCTTAATTGCTTTTCTTTCATTTCTTTAATACAACCATCGATTAAACCCTCGTTGATATCAATTCCAATTCCTTTGCAACGAACTTTTTCAACTGCCCCAATAACTATTCTGCCATCACCACAACCGACATCAATAATTTGGTCTTCCGGGGTGATCCCTAACAAATTGACAACTTCCTCACATAATTGTGGAGGAGAGGTGATAAAGGGAATCAATTGGCCCTTAGGGGGTTCTGGTTCATTTGCATAGGGCATCCAATTGTCTTCCATGTGGATAATGGCTTATTAGTAGCCTTCCATGTTTTGTTGAAAACCTACTTGAGCGAATAACAAAATTTCGATTTTGTCAAATCAATTTTTTTTTGCTCAAACCTCAAATATCTAAATGCAAAAAGAATAGTAAATAACCAATTATTTGAACTATAACTCCCAAACAAAAAAAGACATAACAGTCAAATGAAGTTGTTCAACACCATTTGGACTATTTTATTAAAAAGCATTAACAAGGAAAAACCATCTCTCCAAGAAATTTCTAAAATTAATGGGGCAATTTCGTTAATTATATCACATAGCACTTGTTTGAGGGTGTGCCAATTATATGAATTGCTTAATGATTCACTGAAAGGATTCTTTGAAAAGGTATTGAAATCATTTGAGTCTCTTCCTCAAAACAAATTACTGTCTTCATACCTATCATTTTTGCAATCTTTAAATTATTTTAAAAAAATGATGAAACTCTTGTTATATCCAATTTATGTCGTCATACCTATGGTCCAAACTCAAACCTTTAGTTCCTTTCCGAATCCCGAACAACTCTTCCACAATTCAATGAGAAAATATTTTTATCTTCCATTAAGTGGTAGGCTAGATGGATTAGTTGACAAGCAAATGGAAAAGTTTGTTTCTAAAAAAGAAGAACGAGTGGAAAAGGCCGAATATAAATTAAGTCAATTCTATTCAAGTCTGTGGGAAATGGCGATTTCTTCCTCGTATGCGGAAGAAGAAGACAATAAAACATCGGAAATATTAAAATATTGTCACATAATTTTAAATCACTTTAAGAATCACCACCAATATATCACTATCATATCCCGATTTGTGGAAAAGACGGCACACCCCGCTTTGAAAGAGGAAATAGAAAGGGCTCTATATTCAAGAATTCTTGATGAAAAAACTATTGGTACAGCAATGGAATCATTTATTTCAAAATTCAAAACTAACGTTGAAGAGGTTTCTCTTATTTATCATGCAAGCAAGGCGATCAATATTCACAACAAGTTTAATGAGGAATTAAAACATTATTTACAAGATCAATTTGAAGGGAAAGAAGAAAAACAAATAATTTCATTTTATGTTCAATTAAAAGAGTTTATCAATAAAAACTACCCCAACAGACCGGAATTCTTACTTGATTTGAAAAGTGTTGCAAATATTCTTCTTTCAAAAGGATTTGGCGTCAAAGCCATTGCGTTGGACATTATGAAAGACGAAAATGAGAGCGTTGCGGCTGAACTCTACAACATTTGTGAGGTTAAAGATTTTATTCACACCTCATTGTTGTCTTATGTTGGGGCTGCTTTGGTTAATGGAAAAGAAATACCACAAAAATTCCTGCAGTCCGTTTGTCCGACAATTGGGGCAAGTTTCATCCATCGCATAAAGAGAATGATATCGGACTCAAAGGAGTCAGATGAACTGTCCAAAGAATTTATGAAAACAAGCTATTATCAATGCCTTCGAACTTCAGTTGATGTCCACATCTTGATCGCAACAAATCATGTCTGGCCATTAACTTTCTTTTCTGTCGCCCCAATAGAGTGTTTGAAGCCGGTAATCGTTATGTTTGTTGGGTTCTATCATAGGAAATATGCCAAACGAATGATAAGATTTTTACACAAATCATCGGTATATGAGATTCAATTTGATGGATGTATTGGAACACACACAATGAATCACAACCAAACTGTTGCTATGATATTGGCAAGCGAAGGAAAATTAACGGAAGAAGAACTTAAATCAAGAGTTGCGAGTGGGGAAGGAACCATTTCATTACTTCAAAATGAAAAATTAATTGATCCTGAAAACAGAATTATTCCAATCAGAAGTAATGTCAATGTTTCCTTACATAAGTCAGTTGCGAAACAACAGACGAAGGAGGAAACAAAGATTCACGATTACAGCTTGGCGATCCAAGCAAAAATTGTTCGCGTGATGAAGAAAACAAAATCAGCCACCAAAAAGCAAGTTATATCAATGGTTCAATCCGACGATTTATCAGTTGATTCGAAAATAATTCAGCCCTATTTGGATGAATTGGTGTTAAAAGAATATTTGGAATACGACACAAACGGCGACATATACACCTACGTTGTGTGATTAACTGAATTCGTCATTATTGTTTTTGTTTAAATAAAGCCTTTAAAACCCTTTTTTATTCGAATCTCAAATTTTGCATTTTTAGAATGGAGAGCGTTTTGCGTGGAAAGAGGGCTGAGCATAACTCTCTACGAAGAAACAGAAGGGAGGACATTATGAATGAAAGAAGAAATCAGCTTTCAACACAAGTCAATGAGATTCCAGTCTTGCCAACAATGGATATAATTGCGGTGCAATGTGGTGAGGTTATGAATAAAGGAAATTTTGATTTGATACCAGTACTACGATCCTATCTGTCAAATGAGGCGCTTCAGTGTGGGTTAGTGATGAGGAGCGGCGTAATGCCCAAACTAATAAGTATGTTGGAAACAATGGATAAACAAACTTTGCAAAACACATTGTTTTTATTCAATGACTTCTGTTCACTTGGCGTTGAATGCTCAAAACATTTAATAGTGAATGGGCTTGGCAACAAAATATTTTCGTTGTTGCAAACAAACGATATTGTCATCGTTATCTCCTCATTATATATTCTTGCAAATATCTGTGCTTTTGATGATTTAAGGGAAATGGTTATTCAACTAAACATCACCAGCGCTTATCCGACTCTTCTTCAGAAGTTTTCGTTTGACATTAAACTGGTACGTGCGTTTTCATGGATGTTCTCAAACATTTGCCGAGGAAATAATTGGCCCGCAGAAGAAGTCAAAGGATGTGTTCGATATTTCTTTGTTCAACTAAACGAAATAAACGATATAGATTCACTGTCAGATGCTTTATGGGCATTTTTCTTTGTCAGTTGTAAGCCACAACATCATGAGTTAGTGAATAATGATGGGCTTTTTGAAAAAATAATACAGTTTGTTTCGAATGATACGGCGAAGTTGGCTGTTCCATCGATAAGGTTTATAAACAATGTAATTGTGAAAAGTGAATTTGTTCTTGAAAAATTTATGTCGAATGGCCTTTTTGATCGGCTTAAAGAGGTCATCTCAAAAGAAAGGAATGAACTGACAAAAGAAGTGTTTCAGTTGTTGTCGAACGTCGTTGCGTGTGAGAATATTGAAATTATAAGTCAATTTGAGTTCAACGGGTTTGTCGAAATGGCCCTGAAACTTTATGAAAAAGAAGTCGAAGATGAGGGGATAAGAGAAAACATTGAATGGACAGTTTCCAATTATGTGTATGAGGCATCAAATGAATTATTGGCGAAATCATTGCAGAAAAATGTCGGGCTAATTCCCTTACTAATTCACGTCATCCAAAAAAATCAACACAACAACAAGAATCAATCGATTGTTGCAATCACACTGAAAGGAATACTGAACATATTAAAGTTCAGTGATGACGTTGGATTAGACTTAATGCCCATTTTGGAGCAGTTTTATTTTGAAAGCTTATGTGAAGATCTGTCGGTTTGTTGATTTTAGATTGATTTTTAAATAGAATTAACAAAATAGACCTCTTCCAAAAGCATGACTGTAAGAAAGCGGGCCCAATTCGTACTGGACCATTATTTTGTTTTTGAGGATGACGAGTTTAATTGAATACTATTTTAAGAAAAGGGGGTTTATGCAGGAATTTTGAAGTTTCTATTGATTTGAGTCAAAGCCAATATGTGAAGCAATCTTTAATTCACACAAACGCATTGCATGGCTGATTATTCCAGAATGGAAATTAAATCAAATTGTTTTCTCGATGTCATTGAACGTTGGGGAGGTCGCGGGGACCCTTCGACAATATTTGATAGTGACTATCACTCGGTCACCTTAGAAAGCTTTGTCCAGTCGGTATTCCATAAATCGAAACTATATTTCATAAATTTCGATGAGTTCAACAACGTATTTGGTTGTTTTATTGACAAACCGATTCGCCGACTTGATTATTACAATAATAACAATGACCCAAATCATTTTGCATTCTCAATATATTCGAATGGTAGGATCAAAGCCCCGAAACGATTTTTTGTAAAAGACGGAAAGAGTGGGGGAGTCATTATCCACTCCAATCTTCTGGATGGCTTCTACGGCTTCGGTCGTAATGGGTTTGGGTTTTCCTGTTGCAACATTGCAATTCCGGGTTTGAAGAAAACGTGGTGCCATCACTTTTCACACAGCTATAATGGGGTGTATGACAACGAAATTACAGGGACGAGTTGGTCATATCCGAATTTCCAACGTTTTCGCGTAAATCGCATTTTGGTAATTCAATTGTCTTCTTGTTAAATTCAAAAGTAGTCAAGGGTGATGCCAAAAAGAACTAAATTAATGTTTGATGAAATAATATAACAACCCTATAATGACTATGATCCCGATTAGTCCGCCATAAACAATTAGTTTGTCCGTTTTATTTCTCGAATGGATCAAATCCATTACGGTTCTGGATAAACCCAAAATACTTGTGATTTCGCTCCAACGCAATTGTGCGTGGGCTAAACGAGATTCTTGACCCTCGATCATAAAAACTGTGGCATTGATATTATCGCTAATATCATTAACCAACGATTCCGAAGCCCTCAATGACTGACTCTCCTTAGCATACAACCCCATTCGCGTTTTTCTCATCCCAACTCTCTCCTCATTTTTCTTTGAAGTGTCACTCACTCGATCAACATACTCTTTCTTTTCAACTTCCTTGGCATCAATGTTCTCAATTAAATTCTTTCTTTCCTGTTCAATTTGATCGATTTTACTATTTGTGAGTAAACACTCCACACCATACAAAAAACAAACGTTACGAATAATATCCGTTTGCTGGCATCAACGTAAACAATATTATCTTTGATTTGTCTAATCTCACCATCAATAACGCCCATTTTCGTTAATAACGATTCCGTTGGGGGAAACACAATGTGTGCACGTTCTTTTGGCTCGCTACTTAAAATTAAATCAGTTTGATTGGCAATTTCATCCCATTCATTCCTTACCTCCACCAACTCTTTTTCAACTTTTATCAATAATGACTTGACATCCGCCATGTATAATCAGCTACTGCCCTTTTGTTAGTTCTTTTGATAATGTGTTTTTGTTGGGTGATGAATTATTTTTGGGATGAATAACATTTTCCATTTCGTGGAAACAACTTCCGTTCAACTTCTTGTGGGGCTGTTGCTGCTCCAACGCCTCTTGCGTGTGGTGATGTGGCAACTAATAATTTTCCAAAAGTCTTGTGTCATATTGATTTTTCTACAATTAAAAGCATTTTTGCAGAAAAGAATCGATGACATGACAAAGTCATTTTGGAACAAGAATTCAGGCGTAGAATTTCAACTTGCTCTTCGAAATCACAAAAATATCTGCCATCTTGAAAATCTCACAAAAACACAATAATGAGAAGAAACATCAATGAAGATGTTGACTTGTCTTTCTTAACGAACCCCAAAGAAAAGGCCAAATTTCAAAAGTACAACGAAGAAGCTGAAAAATTATTAAGTCAAATGGAGAAATGTAAGGTTTGGACTGATATCTTACAGATGGTCCAAAACCTCACCAAATTTATTAGAAGTTATAAAAATTTCCCTGTTGTCCCCGCCAAACAATCCTTTATGAGGCGAATGGCCCAAACCCTTGATCCTCAAATTCCTGCGGGTGTTCACAACCAAGTTCTAGAATTATTTGTTTTGTTATTCGAAAGAATTGGGCCAAACAGACTTGCCGAAGATTTGTGGTGTTTCACTCCTGGGCTATTCCCTTTGATAAGAAGTGGTGCGACTGACATCCGAACGAAAATATTGGACATAACAAAGAAACATTTATTGCCAATTATCAAATCAATTAAAGATATTCAAAAAGCATTTTTGATTTCAGTTGTTGTTGGAATGGAAGAAAACGCAAGTGGAATCAAAGACAAAACTGTTGAAATTATTGATGAGATCAGAAAGGATGACGAAAAGTATTTTTGGGAGATTTGTTGGGATATTTTAAGATCAAACAGTGTCGGCAGAAAACCTTTATTGGTCTACATGACCTTAAGGCTTGAATGCCCATTAAATGAGAACCAGGTTTCAAACAGAGAATTAATGCTCTATGCAATTTTAAATACATTAAATGACGATAAAACATTAGTGTTAAGGGATATGTTGGATATTTTATGCACACGAATTAAACTTAACAGTGGAATATTTGATGACGAACAATTTGGGCACATTATTGAGAGAATGTTATTGTTATTGAGTAGACGAGACAGTGCATTGTCAAGGAGAGTGAATTTTTATCTTCTCGGATTAAATGTAAAGGACCAAGACATAGAAAAGGAACAAATGGTATTATTTTATAAAGAATATTCACAACAAAAATTTGAAAACGCATTGAACAACTTGTTTGAGTATTCAGAAAAGGAGGGTGTGGCCAATATTGTTGTAATTTTCGAAGAATTGTTGGGAAAACAGCTTATTGGAGAACAAATTTTGGAGAGGGTGATTGAGAATATTCTTTATTTGCTGCAAAGAAATGAAGAAAAGAATCAGAGAAAGAATATTGAACTTCTGAATGATTTTTTAAAGAATATGAATACCGAAGTTTTGTTTGGTTACGTCATTTCATTAGTTTCAAATGAAGAAAAAGAATATGCGATACGAAGAGCATTTTCATTTGTTACAACTTTCCAAGGAAGTGAACATCAAACGAAAAAGATTAAAGAATTCTATTTGAAAGTTGTTGAAAGTGTTGCAAATAAATTAAACGTCCTCGTTAAAAAGAATAGCCAACCCGATAGATTTGTGGAATGCTTTGGATTGATACATTTCTGCTTAAAAGATGGGTTTGATGAAAGTGAAGAAACCGACATCAATATGCTCAAAATTACAATAGAAATCAATGGGGTGTTCGAACAATTTATTAAAAGCTATATCCTAAAAGAGGGAATGAAGGATAAACACTTGGAAGTTTTTAATCAGTTTTGTGGAATTATGAAAACATTACACGCAGAGATTACTCCATTCAAAAGGCATCAATTTAAATCAGATGGAATAACGGAAGAAAGTAAAGAGGATATCGAAGGTGTGGAAGAAATGGGAATTGAAGGAATTCAAATGTTAATGAAAAAGGAATTACAATCAAATGGATGGGTTGAGGAATTAAAAAAAGTGATATCGGAACATCCCCATCCAATCACAAAAGTAAAAGCGGCGAAATGTTTTTATGATATTTGGAAAAAAGAAGAACGAGCCCCATTCAAATTAGATGACGAAGAGTTTATTTATCAGTTGTACAACGTTTTATGGGAATCATTGGCCGAAGACAATTACACCATATTAACGGATGTTGTATTATTTTTCCATTCTATTGGCATCGCCCACCCACAACTCACTTTTGATTTTATTACAGAAAAGTTAAAAGATGGAAATGAAGAAGATATGGTAAAATATATGTTATTCTGGAAAAATTCAAGTGTGTTGGTGTATGATGTTGAAAATTCTGTTTTCAACAGAGCATTATTATTGTTTTTAAGATTCTTCAACCACCAAACATTCGATCCATTCTTCCTTGATTTTGTACACGCCTCATTCAATGTGGAAACTATTGAGAGAGTGATTTCTCCCATATTGGTCCCATTATTAACCCCAATCGAAAAGAGAAGTAGTTACTGTAACTTCGAAATAAATGATGAATTATTGCTTGTTCATTTAAATATTCTCGAGTCTTTATTCTCCAGTTCTGATGAAAAAATCGTTTCAGTATTGGAAAATGCTGTTATTCCAAAGTCTTTATTGAACAGTTACAAAGAAATAAACCCTCAAATTGAAAAGATGTCTGAGCCAACAAATTTACTTTCCCTAATAATTACCGTTATTGTTATGTATTTAAAAGCCCTTAAGAGGCTCGTAAACAACTCAAACAAAAATACCGTATTCAAATTCCAATCAACAACGTCTGATATTCTAATCAAGATATTCACCATTTACCAAGACAACGCATCGTTGAAGAAACTTGGTGTTTCTATTCAATATACTTTATTGCTGACATTCGCCGAGTCAATTACTGTTTCTCCTAAACTCCAATTACATTTATTGAATCTGATAAAATTATTGATGAGAATGTCCGATATTAACAGGCCCGAAGAATGCATTACGCGATACCCGTTGTTCCTTCAGACCATTATAAGCGGAATTACACAAGAAAAACACATGTATAGATTACATTATTTAAAAATGATTGATGATTGTTTATCGTATATCCCACAAACAGAATATAAAACATCAATCGTTCTTTTGATCCATTCAATTTCAAATATATTGAACCAAATGTGCAATTTGATGTCTCCACACATCTTGTTGTTATGTGAAGAAGTAACTCCAATCATTGATATTCAAAAAAAATTGTATGATTATTCATTATCATTACTCCCATATGTCTCTCCACTGGAGGACAACACGAGTAGTAGTCAAGCACAACAAGTGAGCGCAGGGCAACAGATAGGGAATGCAGTATTATTCATTCCAATGCTAGTTGTTTCCGTATTTTCTGACGTCAAGGGAACAACAAGAGAAAAACAACCAATCCAGCAACACTTCCTCACAACAACCCTTAAGCAAACAATATCTGCATTTTTCCAGTTGTTTGAATTCACAATAAAAACTTCTAACTTGTTTTTAGTTCAAAGCAACTGTGTGGCTTTCATCGAAAACTTGTTCAGAACTTTCCCGCTTGATTTTATGTCCAATTATTTGTTGCTGTTTAACGTTTTCCCAGAAGAACATGCATCCATATTCAAATCCTTTGGCAATGAGTCTGTGGTTAAAGTGTTATGGTCTTTGTTGGTTTTAAGTGAGACCGACCTTTATCAGGACATACCCCCAAAAAAGATATTGGATTTTTTGCAATTCCTCATCTCAAAAGTAATTGCGCCAAACGAGTTATTCCGAACTCAAATGTATATTCAATCTTTGATTAGCTATCACAGCAATAATGACGAATTAATTTTTATGATTATTCACTTAACAAAATTGTTTTTGGAAGCCATTGCCCAAATAGACACAAAAACAACAGGAAAAATTGGAAATGGATGGGAGGAATTGATTACAACGATATTGGGTAAATACATGGTCATTGTCCAACAATGGAAAGAGTCAGGAAAGCCAATCCGATTAAAAACTCGTCAGAAGAGTGTTTCCACTGCTCCTTCTTCTCCTTCGAGTGAGGGGCACACAACTGCGGTCGTTGAAAACAAAATATCATCGAGAAACAGTGAGGAAAACGAAATTTCAATTGTTAATAACGAATTATTTATTTCATCAGAACTACTTAATATCGTTGTCAATGACATCATTCCAATCATTTCGCTGGTGTTTGACGAAAATTCGATTTCCACCATGATTGAACTTGGCAAACAATTCGAAACTAATTTAATTCATCCTGGAAATGACATGGGAGTTAATCTTTCTTCACTGAGTATTTTGAAAGAATTGGCAAAAAGAAATCAGCTGACAAACAAGTGGAGCAAGATAGTCATAAACGTGTTTAATAGCGACGATTTCTTTTGTAAATCCCCAACATTGCTGGAGCTATGGAAAGTGCCCATTTTCTCCGTTTTCAGCTCAAATGGTGCAAGACTGGTTTTTGATCTGATTTATTCCATTGGGAAAGGAGGCCAATTGTTTACCAGTAAGGATTATGAAATCCCTGCGAGGGCTAAAATCTTTAAGAAAATCGCATATTTGTTCTTGTGCGGGCCAAATGAGGCGTTTGATAGCTTCACTGAACAGAACCAATTGCTGATTGAAATCATTTTGGACAAACTGATTGACACAATGAAACAATACCCATTCACTCCAATTTATATTAATGGGTTGTTGTTGTTGAAAGTATTGTTATTGAAGTGTTCATTTACACGACTCAAGAAAAAAATACCAACGATATTGAGCGAACTGATAACGATTTTCAATTTACCTTTCGACAAAGACCCAATGACCATATTGAGTGGGTTGCAATTGTACGATATGTTACAAATTATACCAGAGTGTTCAGTAGATGTCCACTTTTGGTTATTTTTCCAGCCTTACTCCCCTGACAATTTGCTTAAATCGAATTTCCAACCCTTGGTCCCGGTGTTGACACTGAAAAGCGAACTTGAAGCGTCCATCGACAGACCAGACGTTACTTATGGCGGGTTAAACCAACAAAGGGAACTAATATTTAAAGAAAAATGTATAAATGATATGCAGGAATATCAGATTTTGAGAATGAAGTTGGCACACTACGCAAAGGATCTTTACTACATGACATCGAGATCTGACAACACCGATTTCGAATCAATTAATCGGGACATTATCGAAATGTTTATTGAGAACAAATGATGTTTAACACGTGGAATCAAATATTTTTTATGTTTGACTTTTGGTTATATTTTTATAATTTCAAGAACTGAATAAAAGCCAATGAAATCTGCTGATCCACAACCCGTTCAAATTTATTCCGTCCCCGAATACTTCGATAAAGACATTAAGTTAATCGTCAGTCGTCCCAAAGAAAAAACGATTAAAATTGAATATAACGTCGGAAGTAATTATGATAAAAAGTCGTGGATTGGATTGTATGACCAAAATGAGGCTGACAATCGCAAATATTTGACGTACGCAATGATTGATACTCCAACTGGGATTGTTGAATTTCAGGGGTTTTGTGAAGGAGAATACGAGGTTCGATATTTTAAAACGAACGAAAGGAACATCATGTCACGTTCCCTTTCTTCCAAAAAACCAATTTCAATAACCAAAGAAGAGCAAAAAGGCCCATTGTTATTTATTGAAATTGATAGGGAAAGTAACAAGGGAGTGTTTATTGAGCTCTACAAGAAAGAGATAAGAGATAATGTTGAAATATTAACCAAAACAGGACGAACAAGCAAAGTGGTTAATGGTAGAATACAAATTAATGTTGGGGGATTCAAAGGTGAATTTGCGTTAATTCCAAAGGATACAACAAAATATGTAACTGTTTATAATTTCTGGAATCTGGGATGGAGCTATATCTCACAAGGCACAAAAGATGTTTATCTTTGAGTCTTTCTTAATTCAAGTATTAATAATACTATAGTTTATTACATTTTATTAAAATTATTTAAACCATAAAAAAGAAACTCAATAAAGGCACAATGAAAAATACTTTTCGCACCACTTCATTTACTCCCTCCATTAGAATATCAAATAATGGATTAGTTGCTGTTGGTGGAAATAATATTTGTTATATAACCAATCCCTCAACGGGATTTATTACTAATTTTGATATGCCCCCAAATCAAGACATAATGGACGTTGGAGAAAATAGTTCTTCAAACCTTGTTTTTGTTGTTCCATCAAATGAAACTAAAAACACAATACACACCGTTACTTCAATGTGTTGGAATAAAGGCCTTGAAGAAAGAGAAGGATTGCTCGTGTGTTGGAATTGTCACTCTTTAGTCCTATACAACGAAAAAACGGAAAAAACAACGCCGTCAGAATTATGGGGGATATCAATTAATATTTCTGATACAATCAACTCATACTTCAGTGATATTTGGGGCGGTTCAGTTGAGGACAGAGTTTCAAACGAAGAATACGTCTCAAGAAAATATTCATTATTTATTGTTGACGCCCAGTTTACAGAAAACAATGACATTGCCGTGTTAACTGGAAATACTTTTATGTTGATAAAACGTCCGTATGACACGATCATTTCGATTAAGTTAAAGATGTACTCGAAAAGTTTTTTTACATTCCAAGAAGCCAACCAAACCTATTTCTTGATTGGAAGGATTGATGGTTGTTTAGATTTATTGAGGCTTGACGGAGATACATTTCGATTTGTAAAGACTGGGTTGATGAACAAAGATTTTTGTATTCCAGTTTCAGTTATTGCTCGTAATGATAAATTATTTGTTGTAAAGTCGACCAAATTGGAAATATTTGATTTGCATTCGTTTAATATTCTTTCCACAATTGAAATTGGGCTGTGTATCGCTTGTTGTTATAATGACGATAGCTCATTACTATCACTAGATTATCAATACAACATAAAGAAAATTAATTTTATCACAAAACAAATTAGCGTGATTGCGAATAATATAGTTTCATTTGACCTAACAAACAAAGGAAATATATATGCGTTGATGCCATTGCAAAGTTCGGCAAGTAGATCAGTTTTTCCAATTCATTTATTGGTTATTTACAAAAAAGATCAGGCAGAAGATGAAACACAAGAAATCGAAGCAACAAATTGTCTTGATGTTCCTCTTCCCGTGTTGTGGAAAGAATACAAATCGTATTTGACAAGTTATTCCACTGATGATGTCGACTTACGAAGCGAGTCATTAAAAGAACTTTATCGATTACAAATTGAAATAACCGCAAACGTATTGGTTCATTGGTTATTTTATTTGCAAGAAAATAATATTCGTTTCGATTCACTCTCTGAAATTGTTCAAGAATTCATTCAAAGGTACTTTTGTTGTGTTGGAAATTTTGAGTTGCCCCCATGGGTTTTGCAATATAAAAGGCCGTTTGAATATAAATGTCCTTTATGCCAACATCCTTGTATTATCAAAAATAACCAAATTCTCTGTTCGCTGAACCACACATTCAAATTGTGTGTTGCAACAAAACAACCAGTCGTCCAGGTTTCTCGATCGTGGAAATGCATGCGATGTAATAATTATTCAATACTACCATTATTGTCATCAAGTGACCAAGAACTGCTGAAGCCGCTTTTCGGTTTCGTTCATTGTACACCAACAACATGTATGTATTGTGGTTCATTAGTTAAAAATTTGCTTTACATTTAGAAGAATGTGAAATTGAAATATTAAAACTTAATTGAATTAAATTTTTGAATAGTCCCTCAAAACGTTGTCTTCGTCCAAAATGGTTTTGATATAAGGGTCCTTATGGATGTCTTGCCAATCAAATCTTCTGTTCTGGTCATAAACAATTAAACCTTCTACAATTTTTTTTAACCCGGGAACGCTGCTCCAAAAGGCGGCTTGATACACTGGGAGAAGTTCATTTTGCATATTTGTCATAAATCGTTGTCTATTTGAGCTTAATGGATAAGAGTGTGTTCTCAAATAATATAATAACCCTCCTAATGACCATAAATCGCATTTGTAATTGTAGTGCTGCATCTTAAATACTTCTGGTGCCATAAATACAGGTGTTCCAACGTAACTTTGCATCATTTGGTGGTTTTGGACAATTTTAGACAAACCAAAGTCGGCAATTTTAATGATTGGCATGTTTGTATTCATTGGATCAACTTGTAATAAAATATTTTCAGGTTTTAAATCTCTATGAACGATATGATGCTCGCTATGGAGATACCACAACCCCTTAAGAATTCCAGACAACACATGGGAAATTAAATAATCAGGAAATGGGTTAACTGGAAATTCTTTTTCAAAGAAACTTTGAAGGGTTCCTCCATCACAAAATTCGATAACGATATTTGCGAAGAATCCAAATTGAGATGTGAATATACTTCCCTCATGTGTAAATGAATCATACATCTTTATTACGTTAGGGTGTTGACATAATGCCATAATATCGACTTCATTTTGAATTATTTCTAGTTCATTGTCATTTATATGCATTTCTTTTACAGCAACAACTCTTTCACCCCTTCTAGTTTTTTGGGTTGCTTGGAAAACTGTCGCAGAAGTTCCTCTTCCGATTTCCTCAATTAACGCAAAATCTTCTGGCCGGCTTCTGAATTCCAAAAACGTTGCTTTACGAGCAAGCTTTAAATATTCATCGTTATAGGTATATTCCCAACTCACATTTTTTAACAATATCATATCAACTAACGTTTTTACAAGTGGATTTGGAAACATGGGCAGTCTTAAACAATTCCCCAATGGACATTCAATTAAAGCTTGAAGAGTAATATCAGAACGGTATGGGAGTTTATTTGTCCAAATTTTAGTAACTAATAGAGCAAATGAATACATGTCACCTCGTGGATCAATTAAAGTGTTATTTTTTATCAAATTATTTAATTGAGTGGGCGAAATATACATTTTACTTTCCACTGAAAAAGATGGAATAAATATCGATGGAATATAATTCATTAATTGAATTTGATACATTCGTGGATTACTTCCAGGTATGATGGAAATAGCAATGTTAGAAGGATGTAATGAATATACTTTGATGTAATTTGAAATATTTCTAATGGAATTCAAAGCGATCCAAACTTGTGAAATAACGGACATTGCCTTGTCCCCATTTAAAACGTTTCCAGGTTCACTGGATAAGAAGTCTTGTAATGTGGATGTGATTAAATCTGATTCAAATGTTAATTTTCCGATGGATTTCTATAATTTAATTTTTTAATTAAAACAGCGTTAAGATGTAAAACAAACGAGTACTTTCTTTTTGAATATTCCTTGGTAGTCATATGTTGGTGGTTCGTACTTCCAATTTCGGTATTGCAACAAATATGGAGAATCAATTCTTTCCAAAATACTAATAATCTTGGCAATGTCCAATTCGTCCCAATAACCATACGCCGAATAATATATTTTATCAATTCCATATTTCACCTCAATGGTTGATGTTGTGCTCATCTGAACTAAAATAATAATTTGAACTCATCTACTTTTTAAAAAAAATTCAACACCTTTGTTTCCAATTTTCCTTTTCTATTTTTTAATATGGTTTTTACTATTCTTTGATATTCGGCGAATGAAGTCAAACCAATCTCGAATTCATTTCAAAGAAAAACAAAAACCGGATTTTTGTTTTAATTGTGAAACAGAAAAATACAAAAACTAAAATATTGTCAGAAAATATCAAAAAGTTCGATTGGAAAGTTAATCTAAAATATGGGTAGATGATCGTTTCTTTGCTTGTTTTCATCTTCACAATCTTGTTGGGGATAATGTGCTTTCTGGCTATCACTTTTTATTTGTTTTTTAAATATTCCCCTAAAACACCACCACCAATTCCTACCACAAGCCCATTAATATTCCCAAAATCCAATCAAGCGCCTGCTTTTGTTTCCGATTGGTTCAATGAAACACCATTAAATGAAGTATCATCACTTTGCATTGTACAAATCAGCACTGAGGAGACAAGTGCGATAATATCCACTGACGGCGATTTTATTTATTTGGCAATTTCGACCCAGTTGGCGAGAATTCCATTGAAGTCTGTACAAATCAAAAATGTCAGTTTCAGTGGCCGAAAGATGTCAAAAAAGAATTTCATGAGGATTATCGGCGAGGACGGGCCAATTTTTAAGAAAGCTGATGTCGTTCAAATTCGATTTAATTATTCTTATGAATTGGAATATTGGGATAAACTGCTAGTTGAACTTTGTGAAATTGCGCACGGCCAAAGGAGTAGTCAGATGGCTAGAAATGGAATTGGAAGAAAACAACACCGACTACTCTCCGAACAAATGCTCAAAAATGAACAAGGGTTGGAAGAATCGGATAGGCATTGGTCGAGTACTGTTAATATGTTGCTACAATTGTTTTCGTACCCGTTTATTTCTAACACCGACCTCCACAACTTAATTAAAAATAAAGTTAACGAATTATTTTCACTCGAAATATCTCCTGATTTAGTTTTAAATTCCCTTAATTTCGGTAACAATGTACCTTATATTAAAAAACCAAAAGTCCAATGTGGTGATGAGCCAGGGGCAATCATAATTGATGGTATAATCGATTACACAGGTCCTATTGGGGCTTCTGTCAGTTTCGATTTCAAACTTCTCAATGTCAAAATTCAATTAGCATTCCATGTAACTTCGTTGGTTGGTGATGTCCGAGTAAGGATATTGAAAATACCCTCGAATACTCTTTGGTTTGCTTTCCACGAATTGCCCAAAATCAACATTTCGTATGATTTAAGAGTTGGTAATTTTGTTTGCAACAAGTTCCCAATCATCGAACAATACATCATCGAAACAATAAATGCCGCAATACTCGAAACTTGTTTTTCTCCAAAAATGTTCCCGATTCCAATTCCCAATTTCTCAATGGTTGATTATTTGAAAGAAATGAGTAATGAAGGAAAGAAAGATGAAGAAAAAAAAGAAACAGTCGTGGAAGATAAAAGGGAAGAGATCAAGGAAGTTGTCGTTATTGAATCACATAAGGAACCAAAGAAAGAAGCGGAAAAGAAAGTTAAAATAAATGGGCCAACAAAAGTAAAAGAGTTAAAACACGAAGAGAAAGAAACAAGAATGGGAGTGGTGGAAGAAAAAACGCCAATACCCAATAAAACGATTATTGAAGGAAAAATTAGAATACCACAAAATGGGGCGTTGGACAAAAAAATTGAACCTCACAAACCAAAAGAATTAGAGTTATTTTTTGATAAAGAGGAAGTAAACAAAGTTTATGAAAACTTTATCAAACAAGATGATTTCAAACGGTCACTTAAAAAACAACCACCCTCTCTCCCGAAGAAAGAGGTATTAGCAAAGTCACTTCCCCCATTGCCGCCAAAGCAATTAAGCAAAGAAGCGCCAACACTACCCGAAAAACACATTCCCAAAAATGTACCAACACGACTTGAACCCCCCAAAAAACAACTACCTTCACTGCCGACAAAACCCGAAGTAAAACCCTTAGCGGAACCCGAAGTTCACCCGCCCAAGGATTGCCCTCCACTCCCAGCAAAAGATCATCCAACAACTCCCAAAACAAAACCGGAATTACCGCCAAAGGGTGAAGGTGTATTAAATTAAAATTTTAACATTTATTTTTAACTTTAGCGAAAAGGAATCAAAAATGATTTCGAAAACTAAAAAAAAGAAATGAGTCAAGCAAACACAAACCAATGCCTTGAGTTTGGTCAATCGTGTGAAAAATTATCAAGAAGACCAGAGAAGTATGTGACGTTCAGTAGGATTGAAAAAAAACAGATCATTGAACATCACTTGAGTGTTCGTAATGAAAGTGAAACTGAATTATTGAGGTGGATCAAAATAACGTTCAATAAAGAGATAAAAGAAAGGGAGGTCCAAAGGATACTTAACAAAAAGTTTAAAGAAGAGGTGAGTAGAGTGAAAATAAGGGAACTGGATGAGGCTTTATTTGATTGGTTTGGAAAACAACAAGAATCCGGAATTAAAATAACTGATAAAATGTTGCAAGAAAAAGCCAAGGCCATTCAAAGTGATTTCAATATTTGCGAAAAAGGCCAATTAACGTTTTCCAATGGTTGGATTGATTCATTTAAAAAACGCCATGGGATTAAACAAAGAAAACAAAAGAATCAAAGAGAGAAAGGTAAATTACTACTCTGTCACTCAAGTGTGGATGATAGAAGAAAGGGGGCATTTAAAGTACTTTCTGAAAAACAAGAAGACACAATTTTTAAAATGAATGAATTGCATAGAAAAGAAATATTGGATGAAAGAACAAATGAAATTCAAAAAAGTTTAAATTATCCCACAGTGAGTGGGCAAAATGGAACAATTCCGCATTACTTTTCTCAACTATCTCCAAAGGATGTAATAATTAAAATGGATGAATTGGTTCATTTCAACGAATCAAATGAAATTAAAGAAAAAGATCCGTTATTTGACGAAATAATTTATTTGAGTAAAAGCGTATTCCGCGAATATTCCATGAATAATTATGAGTTTAACAACAAAGCTCATGACCTTTTGAAACGGTATTGCACTATATTAGGAGACTTAAAACAAACACAAATTCCACCACACTTTTTTGTATAGTCGATTGGTTTTGTCTTTTGTAAAAAATAAAACTATAAATCGTCGTTTATTGAAAACAAACTTACTTAAAAAGCCTTAGACCGAGCCAAAAAAGACTTCTTCCGCATGTATTCTGGTTAACGCATGGAGACAACAAACTAATAATTTAGGACTGCGCATTAAACAAAAGAATAACCACAACAAACTTCCAATAGAAATCAACAGCAAAAACCATATAATGATTCTATTGAACATAAAACAAAGGATAAAATGTAAAACAATGTAAATTCCAACAAATAAAAAAGGGGATTTGGATAATTTCTTCGACACTTTATTTCCAAAAAAGAATAATAAGGAATTAAAGAGGGATTCAAGAATGAAATATTTAAATGAAAGAAATATTGAGGGCATTAATATTATTAAAAATACCACTATATAAAATTTAAGATACGACGTTATGTTATTTTCAAATCGCACTTTAGCATTGATGGGTACTGAGTATGATGACATATTTCCCAGAAACACTTTGACATCAATTCTTTCACTAAACATATCATTTGTTAAATAACCTGGGATATCATCTAATCCTTCTTGTGAAACACGATCGTAAGTAGTTTGAGTGGTTTCTTCTTGGTTCATAAAATAGAAGAAATAGTTCATCAGTTCCATTTTTTCATCTTTAATTTCAATTTATTATACTTTTAATTTACAATACTATTAACTTTAAAAAAAAATCAAAAAAAGCGATTTTGAAATACCAAATCATCTTTATTTCAATAAAAAATTAAATGACATTGAAATGTACGTTCCTTTCTGTTTTTAACAAACTAATTATTTCTATCATTTCATTACTTTTCTTATTTTCTCTCATCGAAGTATTTATTATTATTTTACCAAATACTTATTCGAATGTCATAGTTTTCGTTTGTAATTGCCTTGGGCTATTATACATTACTTATTGTATTATTTTCTTCTATTACAAGTCAGTTGTTTCTCCAGCTTCAATTCAACCAGATTTATACGATGAATTATTTGAAAAATCACTCGAAATTGTTGGTAATTCATATTGTGGTTTTTGTGAAAAACCAAAGAATTTGAGAATGCACCACTGTTCGAAATGTAATAAATGTATCGGGAGATATGATCATCACTCATATTTTATATGTAATTGTGTTGGAGATTACACCTTAAGGTTTTATTTCAATACGCTGTTGTATTTATTCATATATTCTCTCTATATTCTAGTTTGTATAAGTTCTCTTTTCATACAACGTCAAATTGTTTGTTTGATTATCATTTGACAATACTTAGTAATAACCAGCAGCGATTATTTTCTTTGTATGAACTTATTTCGGTCATTGTATTGCTTGGGTTGGCGATATGTTCATTTTTATTTTGTGGTCTTAAATTGATGTTTAACATATATTTGATCCATTTCAATAAAACAACACACGAACTCTTTGAGCAAATCAATACAGGGGTATCGCAAATTGATTATGACCGGGGGACATATAGGAATTGGCGGGAAGTATTATTAAACAACACGAATATTCCAGTCTATTATTCACTTTTACCAATTGATTTAAAAGGCGAAATAAAAAGAAAGAAAAATGAATAAAGAATTAATGGTTTATATTTTCAAAAAATCAAACAAAGCAACAAATACATTTCTAATTTATTTCTCTTGACTCGTCATACTTTCTGTTGTTTTATTTGAATTGGGTTGAACTTCAATTTCATCAATTTTTTGCATTGCACTGTTATTGGGAAATTTGAGAATTATAATTGCAATGAGTAAACAAACTGCAGTTATAAAACATAATGTTCCAACTATTAAACCTAATACCCCAGCAATAAAAAAGGTCAAACAAGAAAGAATGAAGTACCATAACGTGAAAAACCAATTCGAATTTACAAACGACTCCCTTTTAAAAAATAGGAAATACATTGGATATAATATCGTTAATAACCCCATTACAAGTAATGCCACCGCTACTAATATTACTGCAAGCGTTGGGTTTGTTTTTAAACCTTCAATTAAGAATGAGCCAGCAGAGTTATAGGCGAAATGTAATGCCCCAGTCAAGATGATAACTTCGAAGTAAATAAAATCATAAAAAAGTGGAATAAAATAACAAACGAATTCCCATGACAACCGACCAACCGATGAACACATAAACAAATATTTTTTTTAATGAATTGAAGTGGAGCATGGTCAAAGAGGAATAGAAAGCAATTTTTAGATTTTAAGAAAAAGTAGCATTTTTGTTTCGAAAATTTGAGAAAAAAAAAGAAAAAAAGTAGTTGTTGTAAATGCAAAATGATAACAATAAACCAGCCAATTTAATTGATGAAAAGGATCGCAAAGAAAAAGCCCCCAAGAAAAGATTAACTTCTGCTGAAAAAAAAGAACAAAGAATTAAAAAAATGTTGGACAAAGCCAAGGAGGTGAATGCATCGGAGTTAATGAAAATTAGTGAAGAAGATCAACTCAAACAAAAACCAAAATTTATGGTTTGATTTTGTATTTTTTTTAATTTGCAATTACTCACTAAATAGACCAATTTACAAACAACATTTTATGAACCAAATGGTGTTAGTAAGTCAAAGAATCAATTGAGCGCATTGGCTTTTAATTTACAACAAAACGAAGAAAGGATAGAAGAACAAAAAGTTTCATATTCGATAAAAAAGAAAAGTGGAAGAGAGAAATATGGATGGTAATTTGATTCATTTTTATTTAAAGTTTCTATTTTATTTATTAATGAAAATTCGTTTGAAAAGTCTTAAGGAAAAATGGGATTGTGAACTTGAATAAAATATTCACTTCATATGACTTTGGTTATCATTTTCTCAATATTGACTTCTTTTGTTGGTTACGCCTATGAATTCAATTCCCAAATCAATTTCTTATTTGAATCAGTTTGTTTCATTTCATTGTTGTTTTATCGCTTTAATAAAGGTAGAACCAAACTGCGCCATTTCAAGTGGAATGTCCAGATAATTTAGAAAAGGTTAATACAGTCGATTGTTCCAGAAACAATTCTTTTTTATTTACCCGGTTTTACAGAACAATCGAATTATTGAATGATACAACTTGCGAATATGTCAATATTACCATAGAATATGGTTCAAATTTGGATATTTATTCACCCCCTTCCTTTCTTCAAATGGTTGTTAATGGGGCAATAAAACAAGCAGTTCTCCCAACTCAGCCATGGGGGACATTAGGAAATTGCATGAAAAAAGTAGTTTTTAATGTGACGGGTAGCAGAGTTAACAATGGTTTAAATTCAATTCAATTGGTTGATTTGAACAACATTGTATGTATCCATCTATTTCAAGTTAACTTCCACTTAATAACCACGTTACCAGATATCATTTCCCTTTTTCCAACAAGTGCCCCAATCTCTGGGGGAAGTACTATCCAAATCGTAACAGAGCCTTTCGTTGAATTAAACAGAAAATTGTCTTGTTATTTTGGTTCAATTGAATCAGAGTTCATTATGGTTGATGAAACACATGGATATTGTATTACTCCTCCACTTGATTCTCTGGGTCATTGGAAGAATGTTACTGTTATTTTAGAACGTCCCTTGACGCAGATATCTTCAACTTCCTCTATTATTTCAATGAATTTTTATAATTTATCATTGACAGAAGCTTCATTGTCTTCTTTTTCTGGATTTCAGGTACTGTTGATAAAGGGAAGTGGGTTCTTACCAACAAATGAAGCAAAATGTATTATTGAAAATATTAATGGAGAGTTCATTATTAAGGCAATATCTGGGGGCAATCACACGTTATTTTGTCATGTTGATGACATCATATCCAAACTCTATAATACAACAATAAGAATAGGGATTGCTCTGAATGGTCAAGATGAATCGAACAGCCATTTATCTCTATCTATTCCAATTAAAACTGATCCTGACGATGACACAGCATCTAAATTATTTGCAATTTTGGTAATAACTATTTCAATTGGGGTGTTGGTGTTTGTCACTTGTTTAATAGTGTGGTGTATCATCAAAAGCATAAAAAAGAATCCACCTTCTCTTGAAGATTTGATTAACCCAAACGAAGTCGTTTGTGAGATTACTTTAGGCAAAGGAAGCTATGGAGATGTTTGGAGGGCGGCTTGGAGAGGACAAAAGGTTGCAGTCAAACTCATTCCAACAAGAACGATGGTAGAGGACAACATTCTTGAATTTGCAAAAGAAGTTCAGGTAATGAAAACATTGAGACACCCCTGTGTTCTTCAATTTTTTGGTAGTGGAACGGATGCGAATTATATTCTTATTGTAATGGAACTTATGGAGAGGGGTTCAGTAAGAAGTATTTTGGCTGATAAAAGCGTTTATTTGAGTTGGAAAAGAAGATTAAGGATGCTTCATGATGCTGCAAGTGGGATGTATTATCTTCACACAAGAGATCCACCAATAATTCATAGGGATTTGAAATCCCACAATTTATTAGTAGATTCTTTATGGAGAGTGAAGGTAAGCGATTTTGGGTTATCAGTTTCGGCAAAAAGTGATGAAATGATAAGAACTTCTGTTTGTGGGACATTGGCATGGATAGCGCCTGAAATATTAGCACGAAAACCTTATTGCCAAAAAGTAGATGTTTACTCTTTTGGGATTGTTATGTGGGAATTCCTTACAAGAGATATCCCTTACAAAAATTTACCTTCTAAAAGTATTCCAGAGTATGTAATTAATACAAGACTTCGCCCTAAGATACCAGAAGATGTAGATTTGATGTACGCGTCTTTGATGACAAAATGTTGGAGTGAAGAACCAACATTAAGGCCAAACTTTAGGGAAATTGTTGACACATTAACTTCCTTTATTTCCTCAGACCTAGAAGTTGCCCCTTTGAATTGAATAATTTGTAGTTAAAAAAACTTTAATTCAAGCAAAAAAATCAGTTAAGTTGCCTTTTATTATTTAATTAAGAAATTTAAAGAACTCATTAGCTCATTTCAATATCACTATCACCATAATACTTTGTTGATTCATCAACATCACCATAATTCTTTTTATTGAATCTTTTAATTGCAACTAACGAGAAAGCGAATATGATAAGTAACGAAGCTGCATATCCCAATAGCCCAGCCACTAACAATGTTTCATTGTCAATAAATCTGTAACAAGTAGCATCTTTTACGTTTGTTACTTTTTGATTTATTGAATCACAGTTGATTAATGGTAGTACTTTATTGTTAATAATGTCAATAACATCAAACAATGTATTGGCAATTGTTTCAAGTACTTTAACATATTCGGCGTATTGCTTATAGTCATCCGGACATTCAGTTGCACAGCTACTAACAGTAATATTGTTCGGAAGAGAACAAGCAACACTTGTAATCATGTAGTTTACAGCCTCTGGTGTTGATTGGAATTCCATTGGTTCACACCTCGTCGGGGCAGTCTCTAAGTCCAACGGTGTTGTTACAGAAGAATAGTCAATGAAATAAAACTTATATTCGGATAAAGAAATGTTGTAAATTGAGTAAATGACCTCCTCCATTGTTGCTGTTTCGGGATTTGGAGAAGGTGGACAATTCATTGGGGAAATAGTTGAAGCAGTTAAATTGACACCCAAGACACACGCACCATTATTGTTAGGTTCTAAGCAATTGTCATATTGACTTGGATTCCAACGAATTAAATTGGTAGAATTAATATTTTGTACACTACAAATATCATTAAAGAAACCAGTTCCTGTCTCAACAACTTGTTTTTGCACATCATAAAATTGCTGTACCATATTGTTAAAATCAGACCTCTTGCAATCTCTAATAACTGATAATAATTTTTCGGCTGCATCAGTTGTTCCATTGCTAAATTTACTTGGGTCCATATAGTCTATGAGATATACACAAACATCAGATACCACTGTGACTGCTGGGAATTCAACAGCAACCAAAAGTACTGCCAAAGTAGCAAAAATCATGGCACATGGCATAATCGGAATAGAAAGTTGACAACACTTGAGTCCAGCCCCAATAAAGAATAATATGACCCCAATCAATGGCAAAATGAAAATTAGATCGACGGCAATTTCTCTCCCAATGTAAACCCAATCAATTCCGGTTTTTACTGACCCAACGACAGAATCAACGGAATTAACTTGTTCATTGAGACTTTCAATCATCGTCAATGTTTCATTAAATGAAGAAGTATCGAATTCCGTCAAGTTTTGTAATGGGGTTAAGTCAATTGATTTCATGGTATCATAAGTTGTCTGGTAAATATCTAAAATTGAATCGTAAGTATCAAAGAATGTACCCCCAACATCCTTTAATGCAACAGTCATACTCGCGTTGCCAACAAAACCAATTATTAAAAATGGGACTAAAACAACGACGAATACGGCGATTGACAAAACCAACCAAATTAACCAAGTCATGGTCGAATAAGCCTTCTCATCTTTTGGACAGAAAAACCCATGACGAGCAGCACAACACGGTCCAAAGCAACATCGTGAACAAGAAAATATGTAGACAATCACTGTAAGGATAATGAATAAAATGATTAAAACCGCAGAAGGAATGGCGATGGATTCGGCGTATGACTTAATAAAACAACCTTGCGTGATATCCCTTGTCAAATTAAAACCATCTGGTTGATCACAGAAGTTAAGAAAAGAATCCGGTTCTGTTCCGGTAAACCAAACTGGGTGATGTGCCCTGTTTCTTGGAATTGAATCCTTTTCATTTGGGGTAAAAGGGGGATCAACGGTGGTATTTGAGCCTTGAGCAAAAGACAATAAGAAAAAGAGAGCAATAATCAAAAAAAAGGTTTTCCCCATAAATGTGTTTTGAATGAAATAGCAGTTTGCAATGACTTAAAAACTCCTCATTTCTCGTTTCAATTTGTTAAAGCAACTTTCTTGAGAAACGTTTGATTTCAAGTATAAGACCTAATATTTCGGGAAGTTTCGTGGCAAATGGATCGAAACAATGAGTCGTGTCAACAAAAAGTTTGTTTTAAGAAAGTCTCATTTATATTTTTATTAACACTAATTTTCTGTTGTCATTTTTGTGTTATGTTCTATTTTAAAGTCTTTTTCCAACTCGATTTTTAGCCGTACAGAACCATCGACATTTTTCAAAAGTGTGTTTAGCAAAACCAAAATAATGTTTTTCCAAGTATTTTTGCCGAAGCATTTTGGCTTTTGTATGTCCTATTTTTAAATTCGAACTTTTTTGTTTTAACACACATCTTATAATTCATTATTTCGAAATGATTAATTACTTGAGAATAAACCAACTTGGATTGTTGCATAAGATTGGTTTTGGCTTGGTTTTTTTGTTCATTATTATTCTTTCGTGTTGCCTGTATTTCCCAATTGACACAGAAAATATTGAAAAGGTCGAATACCATTGTTTGAATGGTTGTGAATCGCTTGAAGATGGATTATCCGAAAGAATTGTATTTCCATATTACACTGCGGTTGACAATAATGTCGAACTTTATTTATTTTTTAAACCCGTTAATAACCTTGAAAAACCAACGTCTTTCTTTCCAATCCTTAATGCCGAATTATTTAGAGGGTCAAAACGAATTGGGCATGACAAAGGTGTTGTTGAAGTAGAATGTGAGGAGTCCGACTGTAAGAAGATAAAAGCTATAAAAGAAGACGTAATTCTTGGGAGAGGACAAGAATTACAATTGACTATTGATCCAACCAGGGGTTTACGATTTAGTGGGTATTCATTTGTAACTTCAACCCAAATATCGTCTTACTTTCAATTGTTTATTATTGCAACAATACTCGTTTTAAACATGTTATTATGTGTTGCACTATTTTATTACCTTATTAAAAAGGAATTTCTTTCATCTTTACCATTACAAATCAAATTGTTCATTTTGGCAATATTTCTTTATAACTCACCATCGGACATAGCTTCTTTCATTGTTGAAACTTGGGTTTTCCCAATAGTGCATGTTACTTTATTCATTATTGCTCTTTCCATTATTATCTTTTGTGTTTATCGTTCCTCAACAATTATAAACGAAGAAGCAATCCCTTTTTTATCAAACAAACGAATTATCACAGCGACATCCATCATCTATTCAATTTTTTTAATAACTTTTATTTCGAATGTGTTTACTTATATTATTTACGATTGGACTCACCCTGTTTGTATTGATTCTCAATCAATAAATGGAGTATATTTAACTTTAACAATAATAACTGCTGTTTGTGGTTTATTGTTAATATCATGGCTTTTGGTGATAGTAATATTATCATCATATTTCATTAAACAAAAGATCATATTGTTTCCGTATATAAAAGAACAAATAATACTTTTTATTATTTTATTATATCTGTTGGTTCAAATAAGCATTTATCCACACGCCTTCCTTACGAAAAATCGTTTGTTTTATTCTTGCTCTTTAAATATTAAAATACTTATTAAAAAGTCGAAATCACTTGCTTCTTTGATATTTTTGTGGAATTCTTCTTTATTCTTTATGTTTATTTGTTTATTCCCACAAGCAATACATTTGAAGAAACCATTGAACACGAAAAATTACTTTTAAGTTAAATCCTTTTTTTCAAATCAAAGTTTAATTGTTTCGGAAATGGAAAGCATTGAATTGAAATATTTTTTGGAACGTGCATTCATACATAAAACTCCCTTTTTATGTCTCATAGACTCAGTTTTAGACGCTGGATACTCCAAGGGATTACCATAAATGTCACAAACAATTCCTCCTTGGGCCTCTATAATAACTTGAGCCGCAAGAGTATCCCAAGTACATGATTGAACTAATGGATGATAATAAATATCAGCTTCATTATGAACAATACTCATCATTTTTGCACCAGAACCTCCTTTGTAATGAACTTCATAAGCGTCAGGGAAAGAAGTAATCAAGTCTTTGATATCATTCTTTTTACTACAAGTAAATAGAATTCGGTCATGTGATGGTTGAAGTAGAATGGTTGATGTATATTTTTCAATTGCATAAACCAATTCGTTACAACAAAATGGTTTGGAAACCACACCAATCATGGGTTTCCCTTTATAGGTTATTCCAACTAAAATACAAACGCTATCATATTCCCCCTTTGTATAACTATCAGTTCCGTCGAGTGGATCAACATATATTACAATATCTTTTATGTCAATGTTTTTATTTTCAAAACTAAACTCCAACTGAGATATTTCAGGAAGTTCTTCTTTTGGAATTCCAGCATCAATATCTTCTTCTCCAATGATATTTATTGACGGATAAGTATTTCTAATAACCGAAAATATTAATTGTTGGGTTTTGACATCAAGTTGAGTTACTTCAGAACCATCAACTTTGTATTGAATTTGTAATTCTTCTTTGAATTTATTCACAACAATACTTGCTTGCTTCACAGCTGTTATCACAACATTTGCAAATTCGAATAAAGAAGTTGTTTGCATTAAAAAAAAATGTTTTTGTTTTTTAGTTTTCAGATACAAACCCTCTTTTTTTAAAAAAAATCTAACTAAAAAAGATCTAATCGCAAGTTAAAACATGGAGAGAAGCATATTATTATTTGATATGGACGGAACTTTAACGAAGCCGAGAAATAAAATAACAAAAGAAATGAAAGAATTCTTAATTGAAGCAGGAAAGAAAGTTGATCTTGGGGTTGTGAGTGGTTCTGATTTGCCCAAATTAAAAGAACAACTTGGTGATGACGTAACTGACTATTTTAAATATGTCTTCTGTGAGAATGGCTTAGTTACTTACAGAGATGGGGAATGCATTGGAAAGTTGAGTTTTAAAGAACATCTTGGACAAGAGAAATACAACAAATTAGTTAATTTTATTTTGTTCGAAATCGCTAAAATTGACATTCCAATTAAAACTGGTACTTTCATTGAATTGAGAAGTGGTAATTTAAATGTTTCACCAATTGGAAGAAACTGTAGCCAACAAGAACGTGATGACTTCTTCAAATATGACAAAGAACATCATATCAGGGAAGCCCTTATTGAGAAAATTAAAAATGAATTTACCGATTTGAATCTTGTTTATGCGATAGGTGGACAAATTAGTTTTGATTGTTATCCAATTGGATGGGATAAAACATACTCAATGAATTATATTAAAGATAAATATGAACATTTTGAATTCTTTGGTGATCGGACTATGAAAGGTGGAAATGATTATGAAATGGCCCAATGCCCCTTAGTTCATAAGGTATACCAGGTTGATGGGCCAGAACATGTGATGAAAATAATGAAAGAAATGGGACTTTAAAATAAAACCATTTTAATGAATTCTTTTTAAAAAAGTGTTAATTTAAATGAATAATTGCGCCTTTAGATTGTAAAGCAAAGGTATCTGCTTTCTTCATAAATAACTCTTTTGATAATATGAAAGCAAAACTTGGTGAAAGTATTGTTGAATTTTCATTTTCAATTTGTTCAGTATAAATAACTCTATAGCGAGCTAAGGCAACTAGCCGACGATTCTTTTCATCATATTTTTGCAACATATATTTCTTTTTTAAATTCTCGATAGCCCTTTCTTGGTTTCCTTTCCTTAAAGTAGACCCAACCAAGAATTCGATTAACCAATCAGGATTATTCTGAACAATTTTATGTAATTTAACAGAATAATAAAACCATTGCTTTCTTGCTTGTTGTATTAATTTTTCATCACATTCATCAGAAGCTGCGAGTAACTGTTTATTCGCTTCTTCTTTTCTTGTAATACTTTTATAAAACTTTTGGATTTCAGAAGCTTTGTCGTCAATTACTTGAGTTAATAATTCATCAAAGAGTTTATGAGGGGTTTGGGCAAGTAAAGGTATTCCAAAGAAGTTGGGAGGGGTTGGAATCTTACTGATTTTAAATAAATCCTCCCTAACATCCATTATTTTATCAGTGTGTTGTAATTTTATTAAAGTTGTTGCATAGAACTTAAATTCGTCTAAATCATTGTTGATAAGTGAATCCATCAAATGGAGATAAACCGATTTTTCTCTTTGGGAATCAGTTTGATTGATAATTCTTGAAATGACACTTAGAAAAGGTTGTTCAACTTCCATTAAATCCATTAAATTTCCCATTTCAAATTTCATTAATTCATCTTCTTTATCTCCTTTTCTTTCTTTTTCCCCAATAATAATAAATTCACTTTTGCCATAAGTAAAATTAATTGAATCAAATTGGGTATTAACATAGTAATATGGGTCTTTAGAACTAAATATAATGCATCCACTAAAATCTTTTAATGGGAACTTCGAATTGCATATTGTAAACCGGTTTAACGAAAGTGGATGAATTGATCTGTTATTTGCAACTAGACATGTTTTGGAAAATGTCAGCATTACTTCTCTTTCAAGTCCAAGAACAATTTCTCCTTTTTCTAAAATACCGTAAGGATCTAATACCCCAAGAAGTCTATATGATGGTCTTAATGGAATATGTCTTTGCATTAACAACTGAGAAATATTTATATGTTTTTGTAATGCCTTTGAAAATGGATCTTCTTTATCAATAAAACTATATAAATATTGGGTATTATCCCTCATCATAACAGAACTTATTTCTCTATCAGTAATATGTCTGGTTACTCTTGAAAAAAGTACATCTGGCTTGACTCCATAATGAAGTAACATAGCAACAACATTATAAGAAATCATACCATAAGGAATCGAATTTGATCTTTCCAACATAACAACATGACCACAATCCCCAATAGGTGTTAACATTTGATGATGAGCAAATACGGAATTTTCAATACTTTTAGAAACAATAAAATCACCAAGATATCCTCTGTACAACAGTCTCATTACGGTTGGGACGCTATAAATGTTTTTTTTATCTCTCGATATTTTTGACCAATAAAACGATGCTAAATCATATGAAATAATTCCTGTATAACAATATTGTTTTTGAATCGTTTCCATTATTTTTACTTCAGGATATTGAGACGATTCAGTAATATCAATAATACTTCCATTTTGAAATGCACTAAAATAATGAATACAATTTATATTTGAATTTTTATCTTCAACACCTGGAAAATCACTGAGAAATGAAACTGAATTGTGGCTATGTCTAAAATCGACAAAAACACCAAATGGTTCTCCCCTTCCAATCATTCCAATAAAATCAAATTTATAACCAAATATCATACACCCATTATTGATTTGACCTTCTGTTGGTCTGCAAACAATAATAACATGACCAAGTTTAACATCATCTTTAAAATAATGTCTAAAGACCAAAGGAGATCTATCCCTATCAATTCTAAATTCTTGAGTTGGAGTTAATAATTTGGGTGTATTGATAAATAAAGGCAAATATAAGGTTTCTTGAATATCACTCCTTTGTTTAAATTCACATTTTTCAAGAATAAATTCTTTTTCAAACACTTGGTCATTATTTATTTTTTCTACTTCATCAAATATCTTTTTTGGTAATTCGTAAACACTTTCCATAAAATGTTGAGACCTTATACTATCCAATAACCAAAAATGCCCAAAAGAATATTTCGGTTCGACAAATTCAGTTCTTTGTTCAGAACTATCATTATTTTCATTCCTTGGTCTCATACTGACTTCACTTTCACTATCAATGTTTAATTCACTTATTTCTGTTCTTGCAGAATGATCAGTATTATCATTTATAGTTTTTTGCTGTTCAACACTCGTTTCCATTGATGAATCATTAATATTTCCTTTTCTAAGAACATTTTTCATCATCATTTTATTTTCATCAGTTAATAATGAATAGTATTCTTTTAAATATTTTAATTCACGAGGTGTTGGTGCTTGTTTTCGAAATGATAATGAATAAAAAATTTGACTTATTGAATCATTTGCTTTTAATCTATTCTTTTCTTTAACACACATCTTCACAAATATCATAAAATTATCATTTAAACAACTACTTTCACTTCCTTCATTTGTGCTCATTTCTACTGATTCAAATTTCCTAATAATTTTTCAAAAATTCCAAAAAGGGTTTTTTTTTCTCTTTTCAATTATTTTTGTGTTTTTTATAACAATATTAACATTTCGTAATTTAAACTGGGATTTATTTGAAAAACAATGGGGAGCCAGGAACTCTTGGTAAATATGGATTATTTGAAGATGATAAGCAACAAAAATCGA